>ML299310.1:189314-239056 GCA_005239495.1 Nicotiana undulata
TTGGGGGGGGGGGGATATTGATTGATGTAAAAGGGTGGCAGGTGACGACGGGAGATTTTTCCAAGGGTGGTTGAGGTTGTGATTCATGGTTATGAGATGGTTGAGGAGGGGGTGTTGGAGTATGAGAGTGTTCTCCGATATTGGCGGTTAAAAAGTAGTCGATTCATTTAAGTGTTGGTTAGTTATGTATGGGAGGTAACGTGTAGCAGGGGGAATTATTTGGTGTGGGAATTAATGATGCATTGGCAGGCTTAGGGTTTATGGGAGTGGTCAGTGGGTGCGGTTGATTAGATAGTGTAATTGATGGTGGTTTGGTGGAAGGGGTAATGTCACATGTGGCATGGGATATAGGTGTGAGTGAAGAGTGGGATTTTTGGAAATAGGCTATTGAGTTTGCTGTGGGCTTAGGGTAGCAGAAATGTTAGGGCCATCATGAGTTTGGGTATTGGATTGTGTACAAATGGATTTTGTGGTGGGATGTGACACAGAAGGCGACGTGGCATCCATGTCAGTAGTTGTATCCACGTGGCTTGAGGTGGAGAGTGCTTGGGTTGACGTGGCAGGAGGAATGGGTGCTTGGTGGCCTTTGTGACGAGCAAGCGTGTCCATGCCCATTTAGAATGGGCTTTGTATGGCATGGTCTGTTTGGGGAGATGGTGTGGTGGGCTTGGAAGTGGGTAACGTTGGGCTTGTTGGAATATTGATTGGGTCCATCATGGAAGTATCCGTAGTTTCCTCAATTAGGAGTAGTATTTTGTTATTAAAAATATTTGGGGGGGGGGGGTATGTAAGTCTTTTCCATTGGAGGAGGGAGTAGGGATTGGGAGTGGTTCGTTAGAGTGCTTACTTGTAGATTCCATGTGGTCGTGGCCTAGCCGTTGTGACATTGATAGGGGAGTGGCTAAGTTCCAATGAGGAACTGGGGCGCTGTGATAGAGGGCCTTTCCCGCGTAACGGAATTTTGTTTTTGGATTGTGTGGGAAAAGTGACTGTTTTCCATTCGTTAGTATTAGATGTAGGGGGGCTGAAGGATTTGGTGTAGTATTGAGGAGGGGTGTGGAGAGTGTGGTATTTTGAGAATTTGTGGAAAAGGGTAGGGTTGTGGAGGTAGTGAAGGAGGGTATATGGGTGCACAGATTTTTGTTATGGCCTAGACATCCACATAGTGTGCATAACATGGTGAGGCCTTCATAAAGTATTCGTTGACGATGGTGCCGATAAATATGTGAGTTTTTACCGGATATTCTAGAGGAACTTCAATGCATATACGTTCACATCTACCTCTAGTGGTTGTCGATGTGCACGTATCTATTTTAAGGAGTGTCCCAAGTTTGGAGCCAACCCGGTGTAATATCTCAAAGTCATAGAATTCAGTAGGCAGTTCTAGAAGACGAATCCATACGGCTAAGTAAGTAAGTTGTGCATTAGAGGCTATAAATTTTGGTTCCCACTTACGCACGGATAAAAAATGGTTAAAAATGAACCAGGGTCCTCCATGTAGCGCTTTGTTCATTTTTTCATGTTTTTGAAATTAATAAGAAAACAGTTGCAGCCTAGATCTATGAGGGGGATCTGTCGTGTGGCTGGTACTGGGTAATTGAAGCAGTTGGTTGTGGGAGAGAAGGGTGATTTTGAAAGATGGTTTCGTATCCTGGGTGTTGGATGGTGGGGAGTCAATGTGCATAGTGCTCAAATTTGGTGGTTCAGGTGGAGAATTGGTGGTGGTTTGGTCCATGTTGAAGGATATTGGATGGTAATGATAGGTATACTTGGTGTTGTTTAGAGAGAAGGGAGACTATCTCTCTCTAACCCATCGGTTTTGCGAAATAGAGCTCATTCATATTAAAATTCTAAATATTAGACTTTGTACCTAGATCAAAGTAGGAAAGAGTAAACTTTGTATAATTTTTTTTAAAGTCTTAATATATTAGGTCATATTAAAATTCTAAATATTAGACTTTTTACCTAGTCCAAATAAGGAAAAAGTAAAATTTGTATTTTTTTTTAAAGTCTTAATATATTAGGGGAATATCAAATGACAATGTCATCCACGGTATATTCTACTTTTTAAGGGGGAAAGGCGAACGACATTTCGCTAAAGGCGTTCGTGCTTTTAATATAATATAGATATATATTTTTTACTAATCTTATTATCCTTTAAATACTCAGAGTATTCTTGCTTTCACCTTGTATTTCTGTATCTTTTTTGTTTTACCCATAAAATCTAACAGTAGTATGGCTTGTAAATTTAAAAATTTATTTTAAAAAAACAAGTAATATTTGTGATGGAACTAAAAACTAACCAAAATCAACCCTAAAGTTAAATTAATCGATTACAATAGTTTGAAGGTAGTTCAACTGTCCTGGAATAAATAATTCCGGTTTCTCAACAAAAATAAAGATTCTGATAGAAAGAGGCTTGCAGGACCAGAAACATTTAGAAATGAGGCTTCTGAGAACTCTTTGGGTTGCTCTGCAGCTATCCCCCCCCTTCTTTAATGTCTGAATACCAACTACTAACACTGGGTGTCCCTGGTGTACCCAACAAAAATTTACTTGCATTGGGTGTTCTGATACGCGCCTCCTCCCTTCATTTCGTTAGGCTAAAACAACCAAAAAACAATTTTAACATTGTGCGATATTATTTGCATAAGGCCAAAACCGTACGATTTTTTCCAAAGGGCCTTCCACCAGATTATCCAATTTCTAATAAGTAGTTTTTTTATTCTCTACTTTCCATGTGTGTCCCCACGTCATTGGAGTATATATGGTAGCCAAGCCCAAAGGTTGAATATGTCTCTTTAAAGCTACGGGTAAAGGTCATAAATCGACCCTCAATTGGGAAAAGGCACTAAGTCGGACCCACACACCACATTGCGCTATCTCTATACTTGTCCAACCAAATCATTGGTTCTGTTATTGTCGTTGGGCTGCAATGGTTCAAAGATTCTCTTAACATTATGTGATATTGTTTGTTTTTTGCTAAGTCTGTACGATATTCCCTAATCGGTCTACACCATTAAAATTATCCAACTCTTTAAAATAGCTTTTTTCTCTCCAACTTTTTCATATGGGACTTTGTTTAAACACAATAAATAATATAGTTGTTGAGGTAAAATGTCCAAAGATAATATTAACATAATGTGATATTATCCGTTTTGGACTTTTCCAAAGAAACTCTGCTCATAGTCAAATAGTAACAATGAGCTCCATAGAAAGAAATGACATGTTCTATTAAAAGAATTCCTCATATACATTGCTTTGAAAAGCTAAATAAATCATTTAACCTTCAAAGTGTCATTAATCCTTCAAACAGGACATTTCCTTGAAAGAGCAAAAGATAATTTATTGTTCACGCTTGAAATGATGAATGATGAAAGATATATATAAATAAAAAAATGAATTGCTAATGTTTGACATTAATTAGCTGAATATATCAGTGGTCCAGAAATTCATTAATGTACGATCTAACTTCAGATTCACAATGCACATGTGCGTATGTATATTTGAATCTCTATATCGAAGAGAAGATCAATACAAGGGGAACACAACAACTATATATATTAAGGACATTTTTATTTATCCTAATATGATTACTGTACAAATTAAAACTCAAACTCCTTAATTTTGGAGTAAATATTTGGGAAAAATGGAGTTGAAGTAAATGCCAAAATGTTGCATTTTAAAAATCAAAATGACATGAATATTCTGTAATTGGTGCAAGAATAAAACATTACATACTCTATTTATATGTCAAATATTACTTATAGAAAAAAAGTACGTGTAAGTCCGTATGCAAAAAAAAGTATAAATATCTTCGCATATAATAAACCCTCATCTTCATTTTTGTCATCTATCGATATATAAATCAAAAAGGAGTTGTATTTGTGAGGTCACTTTCTGATGAAGCCCACAGTTTGTCTTCATCTTAGATTTTGACAGAGTATCCAAATATCATTATCAATATTAACGCATTATTCCGTACCGTCCTTACTTAAATATTTTCTTTTACATTATAATAATTAGAAAATGGTTTTTGATTTATTATCTCACTGAGATGTCCTATGTGTAGCTTGATGTAATCCTTTTCAGTAATGAAAGTTGTTCATGTAATGTTTGAATTGTCATGATTTTATGGTTGATTTGTATCTCGTGATATTTTAATATTTTCGTATTTCTTAACTAGTTTATATATATTAGTATGAAAGTATATTAGTTTTCACAACTTTTTATTAATTTTCATTAATATGTATCCTTATTCTATTTTATAGTATACAAAATACAACAACAATAACATACCTTATTCTATTTTATAGTATTCTTAAAGCTAGAGAATGTGGAGAGCATTTTTGTAAACAACTATTTTTCTTAAATATTATTCAATGCATTATAACTTTTAATACACCACACCAAACAGTAGATAAGAAATAATATCTGCATAACTAATGCTTGCATTACTAACTCATGCATTACTAATCCCTGCATTACCAATACACCTTATTCTGCACTATTCTTATACACTCTACCAAACGAGTATTAGCGTCAAGCTTTTCTTTGTACCGTTTCTGCATTGACCTAAATTTCAGGTATGCCCTTTGCCCTGAAGGAACTCGCGTCCTTCTCTTGGATAAGAGCTGACTGCTGGCGATGACTTGGTGAAGGGAATCTATGAGAGAAGGTTCTCACAATGTTTTAAAAGGCATTTTCGGGGCGAGGTCTGGGGCGAGGCGCACCAAAAACGCCCTGGGGCGATGGTGTGGGGCGAAAGTCTCAATAAGCGTACGCCCGGGCGTTTGAGGCGCATTTTTTAGATTTTTTTAAATTAAAACAAAATTTGTTGAATAAGTCCTTCATATAATACCCAAATTCTCAAAATTCAGCTTGGTAATTACTCAACAGTTTTAAAAAGGAACTTAAATGTATTAAATTGAAAAGTCAAGACCTTTTTTATTGATTGAAGCCCCAATTCATGGTCTTTCCCAATTATTTATCTTGTTCGTTAGTCTGCTAATATTTCTCAAGAGCAACAAATATTCAATTTTTTTAACAAATACAAAGAGAACTCCATTCTCCCTAATAACAACAAGTTCAAATTGCAGGTTAGTCATCCTTTTTGTTCTTCCGTGTATAAAACTTTTTTTTTCAACTCAAGTTACTTGAGCCTCTAATTAGCGTATAATAGATTGTTTTGACTAGGTTTTTGTGGAGATGAAGTGCGCGCGCGCACACACCCACATATTTATAGTTTTCTTCATTTTTTATGCAGTTTTACCTGTTTATAAATATTTACTGTAATTATATTATTTTATAAAATATTAAAAATTAAATACTTATGGGGCTTACGCCTCGCTGGGGCTTATGTAAAACGCCTCGTCTTACGCCCATGCCTTTTAGAACACTGCTCTCGAACCGGGTTACGATCGAATAGAGCGCGGAGCCAACGAGTTCAAGTCTCCAAAACTGGTTTAGTACAACTTTTGGGTGGAAATTTTTCTTCTAAAATACATGTCCAAACACAATTTTAACATTCAAAAACTAATTTCAATACAACTTCAAAACTTTTTTTTCAAGTTTCAATTAAATTTATGTCCAATATGAAACAAAAGTTTTACATGCATGGATCGAATGCGTAACTTTGTCGTCTTCTCTCTCTTAGCAATTTTGGAATGAGCAATCAGAAAATGTATTAAAGCACTCATGACTCATTATTTCACACTTGAAAATTACCTATCATTAATTTGTCGTTCACACCATACTTGTTAATTACTTCCTCCGGTTCATGATCAGTTTTTATTTTTGTTTTGGTTCAAAATAAGTGTCAAATTATATAATCAAGAAAGAATTCAATTTGTTTTTATAAAATAACCCCTATATACATATTCTTAAAATATTTTTTTACTCCTTACATTAAATATTTAATTAGGGATAGTTTAGTCATAGTAAGTATTTTTATATAGAATTTAGTATTTTCTTAATGTGTGTGTTAAAAGGAAATTGGTCACTTATTGTGAACCGAAAGGAGTTAAGCTGCCTGTATTTACTGAGGGGGAAGTATAATGCACTGTTGAGTCACATAGTTCAAAGAATTTATGAATGTTGATGATTATAGAAGAGACTACTCAATTTGGCAAAGATTTAGTAATATTCATTCTGGTGGAATATTACTATTCATATTAAATTCTACTGCTTGATGTCCTTGTTGTTCTTATGGTCAATAATCTGCCAATTGCCTTCGTTTACATTAATGAGGAAAACAGCTATATCTTGGCATGATGTTCATGTATTAAATGGTGTGAGATAAAATGAGAGGTCTCTCATATAAAGGCTTTGTAATTTTCTTTCTTTTTCGCATAATATTTAATACTAATAGAAGAGTATAAAAAAGATTCAGCTGGATGGTTGACCCCCTTAAAAACACTTAATTGGCAGAATAGCCGATACACCCTCCACTTGTTTCATTTTGACATTTCGGCTCCTTTGCTCGCAATCCATTAAACTCTATTTAGGCACTTCAACTTTATCAAATTTATACTTTTGAAATCTCTTTGATCGTTGACCAAGTTTATGTGCATTAACTTGGTTAAACTGGACGAAAAGAGTGTAACAAACCTCATCTGAGTAAAATTGAACATGAATATAATTTTAGGTTGTTTTTAAATTTTTGCCAGTGATCTGAATAAAAATTTTAAAAAATAACCTTTTAGAGTTTTTTTAAATTTTCGAAAAATTTCAACATTCAACTTCAAGTGAAAATTGATAATTTTATTGCCACACACTGATTTCCAAAAAAAAGTGATTTTGTTTTTTAAAAATAAGTGAAAAACTCTTGTGTCCAAACAGGCTCTTAATCAAGTTGAAGTACCCATATGAAACTTATAGCCTGTATGACCACGCTTCTAAAATCAGCTTATTTTGAGAAGTATTTTTTTCAAAAATACTTTTCAAAAAAGTGCTTTTAGTGAAAAGCAATTTGTGTTTGGCAAACTAATTTAAAAAACACTTTTGAGCAGTAATTAGTGTTAGTCAAGCTTTTGAAAACTGCTTCTAGTTGTATTTTTCTCAAAAGTACTTCTCAGAACAAATGCTTTTAAAAAGAAGCTTCTTTATTCTGCTTTTACTTCTTCGTAAAAGTATTTTTTTTACTTCTAAAAGCTTGGTCAAACACCTTAATTTTTTGCCAAAGTTACTTTTGGCTCAAAAAGAAACTTAGGCCAAACATAAGGGATTGCACTATCAAAACAAAACAATTAAAAGTATCAACTTTACTATCCCATCCACCTACTTTATCCCATCCACTTACTTCGGATGTACTAATTAGACACTTCTGTCATACAATTTGTCGGACCAGACCAAGATGAATTTGTCTTTCTTTGGCCTTACAAATCTCCAAAAATGAGCTGGATGTCTAATTAAACTTTCATACTCTTTTCGTCTCAAATTATAGTTGGTGTTTGGACATAAGAATTATGAAATTCAGAAAAAATGGAACTTTTTTTTTCCAGGTGAAAATAATATTTGAAAATTAGAGTTGTGTTTGGACGCGAATATAATTTTTGGTTGTTTTTAAATTTTTGTGAGTGATCTGAGTGAAACATTTGAAAAACAACTTTAGGAGTTTTTCAAATTTTCGAAAAATTCTAAAACTTATCTTCAAGTGAAAATTGAAATTTTATGGCCAAAAACTAAATTCGAAAAAAAAAGTGAAAAAAATTTCGAAGAAAAATGAAAACATATTCATGGCCAAATGGGTATATGTCATTGTTTCTAAAATTAGTTGCCTCAAATTATTTGTCATTTTAGAAGTTCAACACTAAATTACTTATATTTTCCTATTCTACCCTTAATATTAATTGTTTTGAAAATTACAAATACCTCAATTATAAGTAAATATTAAATGAATAGTGATTATATATTAAGACATAAATTAAGACAAAATTGTCCTAACCCTCTCCTATTTAATAGTATTTTTTTAAGAGGCGTGTAAGAAAGAAACACCATAGATAATTTGAAATAAAGAGAGTACTATTTTTGTTCTCTTTTGATGTTTCTTTAAGAGAAAATTTCGAAAAGTACTACGATTCATTGCTAATTATAACTTGCGGCTATAATTTTAATATTTATTATTCGTAGCAAATCATCCCTTGCCAGGCATTGTATTCATTATATTTGTTCACGCAATAAATATAGCATATGTCAACTATATTCGTTTCACAACTAATACAATATATATTAATTGTATTAGTTCGCTCAACATTACTCGTAAATAGAAATATAGAGTTGCATACAGGAATACAAACAACAAAAATACAAGAGTATATACATGGATACATAACCACAAAATACATTCAAACATATATAGTGTAAAAAAACAAAAAAATACATCACGTACTTGGAAAATAAAATACATACATCGTGAAAAAGTAAGGCAAAATATAAAAATACAAGGATGAAAAATTCTCCCTCGAAATCAATGTTTTAAAAGACGGGGGCGTTATGCGAAGCGTTTTACCTCTGACGAGGCGAGGCGTAAGCCCCGAGACATGGGGCGTAAGTCCCACGGATCTTTAAATTTTAATAATTTCAAAATTTTTAAGATAGTATAAAATAAAAAATAGTTATAAAAATTACATTAAAACCATAAAATTATAACAAATAATCTATTTATAAATTATAATTCAACTATGAATAATACGAAAAGCATGACATATATCATAATATGCAAATTAGTTGCAACGTCGTTACAACTCAAACATAAAAAATAAAGTATTCGATGTGAATTCTTTTGTATCTCCTAAGGGGTAATGAATCTTGAAAGAATTTCGATACTATAATTTGATGTTTTCTTAAATACTTCTTTTATTTAATATATTTTCTGTGTGAAAGAGAATTTATATAAAAATATAATTCACAAATTTAAATATGATTCTCTAGTATAATTTATTTTTAAGTTTCAACAAGTTAATAAAGTGACACATAATTCACCATACTATACCATGATAACTAATTATTTGTAAATAGTTACTAGCTAATACTGGGCTATCAAATTAATAAGTATTGTATCTCGTAAACTTGAAAAAAAAAAATTATAAAAAAAATTATAGACTATTATATATTAAAGACATAACAAAAGTTAATACATAAATACTTTTAAGTGAAAGATTTATTTAAAATTTACTATCATAGCAGTCTTAGTGGATAACATGCAATAATTTTTATTTTAATTATGACATAAAATACTCTCAATTTAATGATTAATGATTGAGAAAAAAGTAATTTTGAATAATCAACGATTTATTAAGAAAAATTGAGGATTTACAAGGTTAGTTACACACAATTGCATAAAATTCTATTAGGCGAGTCCAATACGCTGGACGTTGGGCGTATCCGAGGCGTAAGCTTCGACAGCCGAGGCGTAAGTCTCATGGAACTAAGCCCCACACATAAGCCCAGAGACGTTTTACTAGTGCTCTGCACCGGGGCGAGCCCCGGGCGAGTCCCAGTTCTGCCTTTTAAAACATAGCTCAAAATACAGAAACATATGTGAATTTGGTATAAAATTTAAATATAGTTACGAATGATAATTTTTAAGAGTATGGCTACGAATGATAAATACAAGTATAAGGGTGTATATGGACGGGATTGGTTCGGATTTTATCAAAACAAAATCAAACCAATTATGTCGGTTTGGATTGGTTCGATTTTGTCGGATTTTTCGGGGTTTTTAATTACATGAATATTATTTCAATCTTACATTATTAAAGTTATAGATAAAATTTTGATAAGTGAATATATGGTTACTAAAAATTAAAAGAAATAATAACAAACATATGATCTATTAAAGTGATCTTATGGGAGATTTTTTTTTTTAGTAACACATAATAATTTATTTTCTTAGTCGTCTACCAATAAG
This sequence comes from Nicotiana undulata, assembly GCA_005239495.1. NCBI lineage: Eukaryota > Viridiplantae > Streptophyta > Magnoliopsida > Solanales > Solanaceae > Nicotiana > Nicotiana undulata. The sequence goes on from ML299310.1 coordinate 199,225, forward strand.
TTTTGGTTGGTGTACGCTTTTAGGGTTAACCAAATTTATTTAATAATTAAACATAAAAATCAATATGGTACCTAAATAATAATATGTTCTATGTAATTTTAGATTATCGAAATACCACTTCAAATTCAAAAAATATATAACAAATCTTAACACATGAATATGAAAGAACAAAGAGATGATTGGCGCATTTCAATAACACATAATAAGAAAGTGATACAATCTATTATATAAAGTAAATAAATTAAAAATGAATGCACTTTATAGTTCTATTAAATATTATATCCCATGAGAGGATCTCAAATATTTCTAGACGTCTTGTAAATAAAATTCTGTATAAAGTCCTAAAATTATATATTTATATGTCAGTTTGGTTCGGAATTTTTTTAAGCAATACCAAACGAAATCGAACCAAACTTAGTCGGGTTTTTTAATCGATTTGGTTTGTCTTTTCAATTTAGTGCGACTTTTCGATTCGGTTTGTACACCCCTAATACCGTATATAAGTTAGCTACACCATGTAATTTTTCCTTTAATCTCTGCTTCAGAATATTGGGCTTTTTCTTGACTGACATTGAGTTGGGCTTGGACTTTTCCGCTGGATCCTTTTTAATTTCAAAATATTTTGGAAAGGGGTTTTGGCATGGGGTGATAATTTACTCACACAATTGGCAGAAATAGCCCTAGTATATCAAAATGTGTATCACAACTTTATTTTTCTGCTTTTATATATATAAAAATATATATTAAAATTTTATTTTCCTTCTTTATTATCTAAAATATAAAATTATAAATAGAAATATTTAAGATTTATTTTTATCTCTATATCAATGTATATCATAACGAAAATAATTGTATTATTTATATATCACAGTGTATAACACATCAAATAATGTGTATATCAAATAAATATTACAAGCTTATTTTATTCTTAATGTATATCAAAATGTATATAATTTTTTTTTTGTATATCAAAATGTAAATAAATGATATTTTTTTCTTTGTATATTTCAGTGTTTTCTCGTGGATATACACTAATATATTTGCTAGAGATATATTGATATACAAAATGAGAATTAAATATATTATTTATATATTATCATGTATTAACATATTAATAATGTGTATATCGACAAAATATATTAAAATTTTATTTTTGTATAACACATTTTAGATTGAAAACTCAAGCTCAAGACGATTCCACACGTGTATCCCCTATTGTATCCCGTGTGTATCTCTATGTATATCAGTGATATCTCATGTATATCATGTGTAGCTGTGTATATCAGTGAAAATTTGTGTTATATATACATTATACAATATGATATACACGGGTGTCCATAAAATAATTATGTTGTATACACGATATACAAATTGATATACATGCTTGTCCTTAAAAACCTGTCTGGATATACACTGATGTACATGATATACAACGTGATATACACATATCGCAGTTGGATTTTTAGGTCTGATTTTTTACCTGAAATCGGTCTAATTTACTTCCAATCTTGCTCAAATTTTGTATATAGCCTCGTTTAGGTATTTTCGACCAATTTCAATCACACTCACTCATTCAATCCAACCAAAAAATAAAAAGAGAGAGAAGTAAAACAAAGTGAAAACATATTTTTCTCTCTCTTAGTTTCTGATTTTCTCTGATGTGAGATCAACCTTATCTTTTCAACCCATTGATTTTTTTGCATAATTTGCAAGAAATTTTGCTAAACCATGAGAGTGAAAGAGAAGAGATAGAAGAAGAAATACAAGGAGAGAAATGGGGAGGGAGGAGAAGTAGACGATTGGAGAGAGAATATACGAGGAGTAGTTTTTTTAGGATTTGTCTATATGATGCCAATTGTTTGGCGCTATCTTTTCCAAACCTAATATAAGGCTAAAAAATTACCAATTTATGTTATTTGTTGTCACATGATACCAATATTTCTTTTTGGAAATATGTGGGGACATTTGCATCCATACCCGTTTTTTGTGTCACGTTTTAACTTATACCCACTTTGCAAAAAAAATTGCAAATGTACCCACTTTTCGCATAAACTTCATGCATACGGGCCTGAAGCAGCAAAGGCAATCACACAAACTTCAGCATTCTGGGATTTTTCAAAAACTTCAGCAGAAGTGCTGAAGTTATTTAGTTCATTTGTAAAAACTTTAGCACTAAATATGCTGAAGTTTTGTCCTGGATTAATTAGTTTTTTCATAAAGCATTTCCAAAACTTCAGCAGAAGTGCTGAAGTTATTTAGTTCATTTGTAAAAACTTCAGCACTAAATAAGCTGAAGTTTTGCACATGTATCAGGAAGGCGGCGCCTGAAGTTGTAAAAATTAGGGTATAGGTTAAATAATTTTAAAAATATGGGTATAGGTTAAATGGGGGCGACCAAATAGGGCGCCCCGTGCAATTTCTACAAATATGCGGGCTTGGTGTGTGGCTAGGCCAAGTTTGATGGGCTATTAGGATTATAAACGGGCTCGTCCTAGCTTTCATCCGATAATAATATTTTTTATTAATTCCCTTTTTCGACTATTAGTCTTTTATTTTTCAGAAATAAAATAAATAAAATAATGGTACTCTAAAAGGCACCGGACAAATGTGGTCTTTTCTCGTTATCTTTCACAAATTGAGAATAATATACTGTTATTATTTTGGACAAATTCAGAAATAAAATAAATTTATAATGACTCTTTCGAGTATCCAAGGGTTAACAGAATTTAAACATGTAGTGTTGCAATTGTACAATTTTAAGTTTGGTATTCCATATTTATTCCGTTATTATCTATAAACACAAATACGCAATTATTTGTTCGTCAAATATATTGTATTAATAGGAAAAAGTCAGGTCAAGTTTGACAATAGCCAAAGTCATAATATGAAATGTTCGTTGCCATTTCAATATAATAACTAATGTTGCTTAATAACTAATTCTCCTTCTTGTTTGGTCATAATAATATTATTTAATTAACTAAAGTCGTCTATCTAATCTACTCTCCTAAACTTACAGATATTCCCTTGGGTAAGTTATTCTAGTCTTAAATTAATGTATCCTAAACGAATTAAGAAAATACACATATATGATTGGCCAAAGCTGCCAATATTTGTGAGCTCAAATGAAGAATAATTGCAGTAATGACACCTCAAAAGCACATTTGAATTAGTTCATGCACCTGTACCCAAAGTAATTAATTTAATGCGTTCACCAACTGCAAAAAAATTCAAGAAATATGGATATAATAGTAATTGAAGAGCAAAAAGTCACAACGGCATTAACACCTTTCTGTTGAGACAAAGTGGGTGACCAAAGAAAAAAGGGCTTTTCCTACAATTAATTTAGTAGGAAATATCACTTTGAACTAACAAGGTCAACTATTATCCTCTATCTTCCTTGAAATTTAATTTCCTTTCTGCACGTTCTCTTTTTCCCCGCTTTTCTTTTTGTGTTTTGAGTTTAAGTTTTATATTATGATGATAATATTAAAGAAATATGTATAATTAAATCTTCTCTAAGGTAATTATAGGTATATTTTATGATGAATATTAACTGATAACGTGATAAAAATATTAATTAACCTACTATCTCAAATTAAATCGTACTAATAATGTATTAAAATTATAACTACTGTTTTTCTTTTTCGAACTTGAAGAGATTTGTTTTTTTTTTTTTTTAGCAAGGGGTCTACTGGAAACAATATCTATCTCCACAAGGTATACGGGTACACATTACCCTTTTAATACCCCACATCGCGGGTAATGTACTGAGTATACAGTAATTATTTTTATTACTATAATTGAAACTGTTGTGTATACTTCCTTAACTGGTAAAGTTGCTGCCATGTGACCAGGAGGCTACGCATTCGAGTCGTGAAAACAGCCTCTTGCAAAAATGCAGGGTAATGCTGCGTACGATAGATCCTTGTGGTCCGGCCCTTCCCCGCACCCCGTACATAGTGAGAGCTTAGTGCATCGAGCTGCCGATTATTCTTCCTTAACTTCCCCCTGGTCCCACACCAAGATTCCACATATGAGTCACCTTTTCTTCCCTGTACATGTTTTCAATTCTTTATAAATTATAGTAATATGCTATCTTCCCTTAGCCTGCAAGTCATCAAATTAAACAGCTCCAAGAATTCTCCAAATTGCACTTATATATATAAGAGAAAATAAACTTTGGTTCCTCTCTAAATTCACTAGGAAATAATGGATGATTCATATGTGAATAATAAGGGATCACCAAGTTACTGCAATGCACAAGAAGAGAGTGGATGGACAACTTATTTGGAGGATTTTTCAATGGAAAATAATAGAGAAAATAACTCATGTTCTGAGAATGATAGTTTTGGTAGCCCTTCTTTGTTGTCTGATGCTGCTTCTCATGCTGTTATTTGGAAGAATTGTAACACTACCAATAATGATCAATTCTTGAATTCATATAATTCTCCTATGGCTGGCTCACCGTTTCTTAAGAGATTGAATTTGAAGAAACCAAGGAACAAAAAAATCTCTGATCCTGATTTAGAAGACACTGCTAGCTCTCCCGTCAACAGTCCTAAGGTAATAATCATCACAGTTTCGTTTATATCATTTTTTCTTATATCACTAATATTCGCGTGTCAACTTGCACGCATATTGACTATTCTATCGGGTACCTACTGCGGCATTTCGTCATGGTACGGTACCCGATAGCTTTTCCAACGTCTAAAACTTAAGTAGAGTACACGAAATATTACTTGAGCAGAGGGTCTACCGGAAACGGCCTCTCTATCTTTGGAAGACAAGGATAAGGCCGTGTACATGTATACTGACCCACTTGTAGGGTTACACCGAGTTATTTTGTTGTCGTTCAGGTACATAATATTTTGTACTGAGATATCTTGCTTTATGTTAATAGGTAAGTAGTTTTAAGCAGATGGACATCAATTACCGAAGAGCAGACCTGGTAATGTTACGTTCTCCTCTCTAAAATTTGAGATATTAAATAATTAGCATGAATGTTTATTGAGAATCAGAGTTCTGGTTTTGTTTTTGGTGTTTAGGGAAATATTGAAGGTGGTTGTACGCAAGATGAAGAAATGCAAAGTAGTGTAGAGAGAAATAGTGTGTGTTTTGATGGAAAAAACAATACTAGCTATATGGACCTGAAGAAAAAGGGACTCTGTTTAGTGCCTTTGTCCATGTTAGTCAACTATCGAGGCTGATCATCTCCTTAACTAATTCATCTCTCTTCATGTAAAAAATATCATTTTCTGTTATTTCTAGGGATGTATTATATGAAATTTGGCAAAAATATTAATGAAAATAAAATTGTGAAAGTGGTATTACTTCTTCTCTTGCACATGTGTTAGTTATTGGACAGCAGGATTCAGGAAGGTCCCAAATATTTATTGGAATGTGATATCAAACACCAGTAATATGAAAAATAAACTTACAATATTATAAAGAAAAATTATGATACGCGATAAATTTATTATATAAAAAGATATGATAAATGATAAAATAAATTATTAATAATAATGAAGGGTGGGATGAGGGAAAACGATAAGATTACGACGCAAGCACATCAAATCGGTCATTACATAAAATGTCACTTTTCGTCGTTACGTAATGACAAATTTAACGACACGATATAACAAAATTTAAGTAACGATCAAAACAAACAAGTAACAATACGATACAATACAATAGGTAACAACCAAACAAGCTGTTAGTAAATACGAAATTATTAATGATCATTTTTTGTTAAGTAATTAATTCTTTTAAACATATAGAATCAATTAACTGCTCCTCAATGTCAAATTAGCTGGAATCAACTTTATCAAACTTCATGTAATCATCTGATCTTTTTAAATGAATTTAATTATCATAATATATACCTTCAATTTAAAATAAATTATGAGTTTTATGATATTAGATAAGATATAATTCTCACAGTTATTTATACTGAAAAGTATAGCTTTTTTTTCCACATTTTACTTGTCGTGTCTGTTTTTGCATATTTCTTAAAAAATAATTATTAAAAAGATAATTTGACTATATTCTTGGCATCGAGCGCTTCTCATTTTATGGGTCATATGCGGGGAGAATTTTCAAGTAACAACGAAAAGCTCTTGCGTTTATTTCTAGTAAAAAATCTTATTTATTTACGAAATTGCTGGACTAGAAAAGAAGCAGAAACTTTCCAGCATATTCCAATATTCATTTTTGTGTTACAAATTTTGGCGTTATTACGGGAGAAGATGAGGTACTCAATGTGAAACTACTATTTAATTTGCTAGTACACGAAACTTAAACTCTTCTTAATTAAAATTCTGAATAGACACTATTTTTTGAGGAAAAATTTAAATTATCGCGTCATAAATACGACAAATACGATGATTTTTTATGTGAGCTGTAATATTCACTAAGTAGATAAAAAGAATAACGGTATGTTTGGTACGAAGGAACACATTTTCCGAAAAATGTTTTTCAATTTTTCCGAGGAAAATGTTTTCCCTATCAAGAGAAGCAAAAATATTTTCCAAAACTCCTTCTCAACTTTCCCCACCCTATTCCTTACCCTCACCAACACCCACCCACCTAACTCCATCCCATGCCCTCTCTCCAGAAAGGTTTTTTTTCGTCACCACCCACCCACCCCACCCCACCCCGCAAATTTTTATTTTACCTTTTTTTAATTTGAAAATTTCGGTTTTTTTTCTTGCACCCGCTTTCCCGAGAAAAATATTTTTTTTTTTATACATATTTTCAGTTTTACTTTTTTCAATCTTTCGGTTTCAGGTTCAAAATTTTACAAGTTCCAAAGATATGAGTTCGAAGGTTTATGTGTTTCGAAGTTTACGGATTTAGAAATTATAGAGTTTACGGGTTCGAAATTTCGCGGTTTCAAAAGTTTTGCGGTTCAGAAGTTTATGAAAGTTGTGGGTTCGGAAGGTTGTTGGTTCGAAAGTTTATGGCCTCATGTTTATTGTATCAAAATTATTTATGAAAACTCTTAAGAAAATATTTTTCTTGATTTGCGTACCAAACACCAGCAAATGAATAAGAATACTCCAAGAAATTTGTACAAAAACCATTTCCTCCAAGTGCGGCTCCAAAGCCCATATCGAAAAAATTTAGGATGCCTGATATACCAAAATATAACGGTACCTCAGACCCCAATGAGCACGTTACCTCTTGCGTTTATTTCTAGTAAAAAATCTTATTTATTTACGAAATTGCTGGACTAGAAAAGAAGCAGAAACTTTCCAGCATATTCCAATATTCATTTTTGTGTTACAAATTTTGGCGTTATTACGGGAGAAGATGAGGTACTCAATGTGAAACTACTATTTAATTTGCTAGTACACGAAACTTAAACTCTTCTTAATTAAAATTCTGAATAGACACTATTTTTTGAGGAAAAATTTAAATTATCGCGTCATAAATACGACAAATACGATGATTTTTTATGTGAGCTGTAATATTCACTAAGTAGATAAAAAGAATAACGGTATGTTTGGTACGAAGGAACACATTTTCCGAAAAATGTTTTTCAATTTTTCCGAGGAAAATGTTTTCCCTATCAAGAGAAGCAAAAATATTTTCCAAAACTCCTTCTCAACTTTCCCCACCCTATTCCTTACCCTCACCAACACCCACCCACCTAACTCCATCCCATGCCCTCTCTCCAGAAAGGTTTTTTTTCGTCACCACCCACCCACCCCACCCCACCCCGCAAATTTTTATTTTACCTTTTTTTAATTTGAAAATTTCGGTTTTTTTTCTTGCACCCGCTTTCCCGAGAAAAATATTTTTTTTTTTATACATATTTTCAGTTTTACTTTTTTCAATCTTTCGGTTTCAGGTTCAAAATTTTACAAGTTCCAAAGATATGAGTTCGAAGGTTTATGTGTTTCGAAGTTTACGGATTTAGAAATTATAGAGTTTACGGGTTCGAAATTTCGCGGTTTCAAAAGTTTTGCGGTTCAGAAGTTTATGAAAGTTGTGGGTTCGGAAGGTTGTTGGTTCGAAAGTTTATGGCCTCATGTTTATTGTATCAAAATTATTTATGAAAACTCTTAAGAAAATATTTTTCTTGATTTGCGTACCAAACACCAGCAAATGAATAAGAATACTCCAAGAAATTTGTACAAAAACCATTTCCTCCAAGTGCGGCTCCAAAGCCCATATCGAAAAAATTTAGGATGCCTGATATACCAAAATATAACGGTACCTCAGACCCCAATGAGCACGTTACCTCTTATACGTGTGCTATTAAAGGAAATTATTTGGAAGACAATGAAATTGAGTCAATCTTGCTAAAGAAATTCGGAGAGACCCCATCCAAAGGAGCCATGATTTGGTATCACAACTTGACTCCGAAATCTATCGATTCATTTGCCATATTGGAAAACTCGTTTGTAAAGGCGCACGCTAGAGCTATAAAAGTTGCAATAAGAAAATCAGACCTCTTGAAGGTAAACTAACGAGATGCTACGAAAATTTATATCTCGATTCCAAATTGAACGTATGGAGTTGCCACCGGTTACCGACGACTGGGCTGTTCAAGCTTTCACATAGGGACTGAGCGAGAGGAGCTCGATCGCATCAGGCCAACTGAAAGAAAATCTGATAGAATACCCGACTGTAACTTGAGCGGATGTTCACAACCGGTACCAGTCGAAGATTAGAGTTGCGGATGACCAACTAGAGCCCCCTCGGGTTCAGTACACCTGAGTCGGTCGACAGGTAAGGGCCAAAGAGATTTTGACAAAGAATCGAGACTAGCAGAGATCGATATCAGCCGTACGCCGCAGATAGAAGAAACAACCATACGGGACGTAATTCCACCCGTAATGATCGAATGGGCGACCGAGGACATAATCCTCGGGGACTCATGAGTAAGAATGGATTCGATAAGTATGCGGATTCCACGAAAGCACCTCGATTATCAAAGTATAACTTAAGCGTCGATGCCTCAGGTATCGTATCAGCCATTGGAAGGATTCAAGACACTAGGTGGCCACAGCTGATACAAACCGATCCTTCTCAGAGAAATCCTAACTTAATGTGCAAGTACCATGGCACACACGACCACAGGATCGAGGACTGCAAGCAGTTGAGAGAAGAAGTGGCTCGGTTATTCAACGAGGGTCATCTTAGAGATTCCTCAGCGACAGAGCCAAAAATCACTTCAGAGAGAGAGAGACGCCAACAAAAAGAATGAGGAAGAAAAACCTCAGCATGTTATCCACATGATCGTCGGTGGGGTCGACATCCCGCAGGAACCTGTTTTCAAATGCACCAAAGTGTCAATTAAAAGGGAGAAACGGACCCGAGATTATATGCCCGAAATCACCCTTACATTCAACGACGAGGAGGCAGAAAGACTTTCCCAACCACACAACTACGCCCTGGTAATTTCTATCTTGTTAAATAAAGTTCAAGTTAAATGTATTCTTGTTGACCCAGGTAGCTCGACAAATATAATCAGAACGAGGGTCGTAGAGCAGCTCGGCCTACTTTATCAAATTTTACTCGCATCTCGGGTGTTGAACGACATCAACATGGCTAGCGAGACGACAAATGGAGAAATAATCCTACCAATAAAGGTGGCCGGGACCATCCAAGACACAACATTTCACCTCATCGAAGGTGACATAAGGTATAACGCACTGCTCAGGAGGCCATGGATCCATAACATGAGGGCGGTACCGTCGACCCTTCACCATACGATGAAGTTCCCAACAGAGGATGGGGTGAAAACTGTTTACGGAGAGCAACACGCTGCAAAGGAGATGTTTGCAGTCGATGAGGTGACATCAATATCAGCATCCTCGACCTCAGAAAAATCGAGCATCAAAGATAAGCAAGCAGCCAAATAGCAATCACCGTCCCCAGCCTCGACCGAAGAGGATAATCAAGTAATCGAATGTGATGAAGAGGATTTTCTCACTCCTCTAACCTTCGTCATTCCCGAAGAATCGGATTCAACTAAGTCAACGGTCGAAGAGCTAGAATAGGTGATACTCATCGAGTATCTACCCGAACGCAAGGTATACCTGGGAACGGGGTTAACCCTCGAACTCAGGAAAAAACTCATTCAGTTTCTTATTGATAACATGGATTGGTTTGCGTGGTCCAATCTAGATATGATAGGAATCCCGCCTGAGATTACAACACATCGGTTGCGCCTGGATCCCAAGTTCATGCTAATAAAACAGAAGAGAAGGCCTCAGTCTGAGGTGAAGCACGCCTTCATAAAAGAAAAGGTAACTAAAATCCTTAAAATAGGGTCCACTCGGGAGGTCAAATATCCTGAGTGGTTAGCCAATGTAGTCGTAGTCCCCAAAAAGGGGAACAAGCTTAGAAAATGTGTAGATTATAAGGATCTAAATAAAGCATGTCCAAAGGACTCTTTCCCTTTCCCTAACATTGATCGAATGATCGACGCCACGGCTGGCCACAAGATGCTTACATTTCTACGCCTATTCTGGGTACAACCAAATCCAGATGGACCCAGAAGACCAGGAAAAAATCTCTTTTATCACTAAGTATGGAATCTACCGCTATAACGTAATGCCCTTTGGGCTAATAATGCGGGGGCTATATATCAACGCCTAGTTAACAAGATGTTCGAAGAACAGATAGGAAAATCAATGGAAGTTTACATTGACGACATGTTAGTTAAGTCCCTGTGCGCAAAGGACCATTTAACTCATTTGCAGGAAACCTTCGAGATCTTGAGAAAGTACAACATGAAACTCAACCCCGAGAAGTGTGCCTTCGGGGTCGGGTCGGGCAAATTCCTCGGCTTTATGGTGTCAAATCGGGGAATTGAGATTAACCCCGATAAAATCAAAGACATCGAGTACATCACCATCGTGGACAATGTAAAAGCCGTTCAGAGGCTAACCGGACGAATAGCTGCCCTGGGCCGATTCATTTCGAGGTCATCGAATCGGAGTCACAGGTTCTTATCCTTGCTTAAAAAGAAAAACGACTTTACATGGACCCCCGAATGTCAGCAAGCATTGGAGGAACTAAAGCGGTATCTATCGAGCCCACAATTGCTCCACACCCCAAAGGCAGATGAGAAGCTATATTTATATTTGGCGATGACCGAGATAACGGTAAGTGGAGTGCTAGTCCGAGAAGAACAGGGTACGCAGTTCCCAGTTTACTACGTAAGTCAAACTTTATGAGATGCTGAAACCAGATACCCGCACCTAGAAAAATTATCACTTGCACTAATAAGTGCATCTAGAAAACTAAAGTTATATTTTCAGTGTCATCCTATATGTGTCATTACTGTCGCGCCCCCTTGTTCTCGCGAAATCGGGTTTCGGCATTTGACAACTCCTTTTTGAGAAGGGAAAAGGATTGGTTATTGGGAGAGTCGCCACCTAACGGATTAAGGTGCGTTAGGGCACCTATTGCAAATAACTCATATTATACGAGTTTGCAAATAACTCAGATTATACCTGAAGCTCTCCAGAAGAAAGAGAAGGCCCTGATCAATCTAGTCGGGGTTATTGAAGTAAGTGATTCCCCACCGGTCTTGATATTATCTCCGAGGGAGATACCGGATGCCCAAAATATCGAATCTTCGGTGTGGGGACGTCCATCAGAGATAAGGACGTGTTTGAAGGACTCTTCTCTAGGGTCAAGGAAAACCCCGAGTTTAACGCCTCACTCATACTCGATGAGGCCGAGAGGATTTGCAAACAGGTAATCATTGATATACTATGTTCAGAGTTTTGATCCTCATCTTTCTAATTTTGTTTCTTTTGCGCTTTCAGGCCATAGTGCTTTACAATCAGGCTTTTTCCAAGTCTCAAGACGAGCTGACCCATTACGAGGAAGAGTGCAGGAGGCTCTCATCGGAGTCTGATGATCTTAGAGCTCTTTTCACCAAGAAGGAGGAAGAACTCCGTGACCTTCGGGCTCATTTGTAGGCGGTGTCACGAGAGCGGTCCGACCTTACTGAGCAGGTAATACAGTCTCTATTCGCCTTTATTTATATGCTTACCTGACTTTAGCGTTTAACGCCTTTGGGTTGGTTTTTGCAGCTTGAGAAGAAAGATGCCCTGATGAGGGAGGAGCTCCGGGCCAGGGACACCGAGATTCTCGGTCTCAAGCAGCGAAATAGTCTCCGAGAGAGATACCCTCTAGGGGAAGTTGGCCTCGGTTGAGCATCATCTTCTGGATGCGAGGGTGGAGAGTAGTAAGTACAAGGACCTCCACGCCGAATCGGTTTCCGCGCTATCTGCGGCCAAGGATCGTATCATCTTCTATATGCACTCGTATCCTCGTACAAAGAGGATGTTGTTGCTGCCAATGCTTAGGCCATGAAGGTGTCTGAGGAGGCCGAGCTTCAATTAACCCGAGCTGTGGAGCATGCCCGATTAAAAATCTCGGAGGCAGGCTATCGAGGACATACATGCATGGGGCATCGATCTGTCTGCTGAGATCAAGAGGGTGAAGACCCTAGAAGAGGAATCGGCAACCCTGCTTACTTCTGAAGGTGATTCGAGCAGTGGCTCAGAAGATGATGAAGACGAAGGCGAGGTCCCCAAGGGGGAAGAGGCCGTCAAAGACCCGGGGGACGAGGGTCGAGCCGTTGAAGGATAAACCTCCGAGGGAGTCGTTGAAGGCACAACCCCGGTGGTAGATTAGGTTTTTATTCGATCTCTTTTTTATGTAAGGGCTCAAGGCATGAGCCTTGTAAATACACCCCTATGATTCCTTCAATATATATAAAAGGCCTTTTGTTTTTCACCATTTCTCGTCTTTCCTTTGCTTTTTTGGAATAGACTGCGATGCTTGTTGATAATTGGTCCGAAATTTTGGACTTCAATGTAAGCCCTTAGGTTTTATCTCTTGATGAGCAATCGGTAATGGTCGATAGTTGACCGTTTGGGGCTCATTCCCCGAGTCAAATTTTGACTTGAGCTCATCGACCCTTAGGTTTTTAAATCGGCATCGGTGCCCTTTAAGCTGGCGCTTGAGCTCTTACGCATTGGCCCTTAGGCTCTTTAGGCTGGCCCTTAGGCTCTTACGCATTGGCCCTTAGGCTCTTTAGACTGGCCCATAGGCTCTTACGCATTGGCCCTTCGGCTCTTTTTTGAATTGGGTCGATGCGACCTTCTAATATGACTATAGTTTTCCCTCATTTCGGCTAAATATTTTTGTGTTCGTCCGACTCTTCGACAGCTCGATGAGAACCTCAATTATGAGTTGACATGTGACGATAAGTGATCACCTAGGCTGAATTTTCGAAACCTTTTTTCTCGAAGGCTGATTGTTTTGAAGCCTTTTTAGTGTTTGGAGATGATATGATCGAAGCTCTTTTGTTTATTCCGAGGGTAGCCTGATTATTCGACTCTTTTCGAAGTATTTTTGAAGTATTTGAAGTCCTGTAGTTTTATGGCGGCAGTCAGACGTCTCCGAGGCGCGTTAATTTGTCCGGAGCCTTATGACCGTAGTCTTTATGTTTGGCCGTAGCCTTTTAATCCTCGAGTGAGGTAGCCTCGACGTCTATATCAGGGGTATACCTTTTTAAGGGTCTTACAAGTTCGAATATATAGCCTTGACTTTAATATCGGGATTATGCCTTTTAAGGTCTTACATATTTGGGCATGCCTTGTTGAGGTCTTACAGATTTGGTGTTGCCTCATTGAGGGCTTATGAATTCGATGTTGCCTCATGGATGGCTTATGAATTCGATGTTGCCTCATGGAGGTCTTATGAATTCGATGTTGCCTCATGGAGGGCTTATGGATTCGACGTTGCCTCATGCAGGGCTTATGGATTTGATGTTTCCTGATCAAGGCCTTACGAGCTCGAAGTTGCCTGATCGAGGTATTACGACTTTGAGTTTTGGTGGCTTGATGAGCTGGTTGTCGATGACAGTCCCCGAGTGCTCGAGGAGTTTTGGCCTTTGAGCTGTTTCTTGTGAAAATAGCAAACTTCTTTGAAGCGCAAAACATTTTGGTGATAAAAGATACTCCTTTGATTACTTGGTACAAGCATACATGTTTTCGCTGTCGAGGGTTCGATTATTCTACGCGGACACGGTTCATTCGACCGTTTGGTCCGATACATCATTCCCCTGTCAAGACCCTCTTTGGCATATTTCAATTTCTTTCGAGGAGGTGATCTCCCAGGGGGATGCCCCCCAGTATTTGAGGTTGATTTAAAAGAAGACTTGAATACTTGTTGAGTTCTCCTTAGGTAGCATATAGAGGTTGCCTTGTTAAAAACCTTGCCGGTAAAACCCTTTTGGGATAAAACCCGATCAAAGGAAAAAAGAGCGCAATACATGCTTTGAAACCCAAGGTATTCGAGTTGAAGATGACTCGGTGTCTTCCATCAAACACCTGTAAAATTTAGTGTGAAGCACAAAATGGAAAGGGAGAAGGTTATACCTCAGCAATAATAGCGTTTGAGCATTGATATGTTCCAATTGCTTGGAAGTTGCTCGCCTTCCATGGTGCCGAGTTTGTAGGATCCCTTGCCGATTACTTTGGGGACGCGGTACGGTCCTTCCCAGCTCGGGCCTAGCTTCCCTTCATTTAGGTTTCGAGTGTTGAGAGTGACTTTCCTTATAATTACGTCCCCGACTCTGAAATATCGGAGGTTTGTTCTCCTGTTATAGTATCTTTCGATCCTTTGTTTTTGGGCGGCCATTCGGACCAGTGAAGCTTCTCGCTTTTCATCTAACACTTCGAGGGCTGTAGTCATGGCCTCATTGTTTGAGTCCTCGGTGGCATGTCAGAATCTGGCACTTGGCTCTCCGACCTCGACCGATATCAAAGACTCGGACCCATACACCAAAGAGAATGACGTCTCTCATGTGCTCGATTTCAGAGTTGTTCAATACGCCCATAACACCTCGGGCAACATTTCTCTCCATTTTCCTTTCTCATTTTCTAACTTCTTTTTCAAGTTTTGAATGATGGGCTTGTTTGCGGACTCGTCCTGGCCATTTGCACATGGTTGGTAGGGCGTTGACAAGATCCTTTTGATTTTATGATCCTCGAGAAACTTTGTTACTTTTCTCTTGATGAACTGCTTCCCATTATCGCATGTTATCTCGGAGGGGATCCCGAATCGACATATGACGTGGTCCCAGATGAAGTCGATGACTTCTTTTTCTCTTATCTTCTCGAAGTCCTGCGCTTCCACCCATTTTGAGAACTAGTTGATACGCTCAAATTACACTTTAAAATAGTGTAAGCGGTCGATGTCAAATATAATAACCCAACTAGGTTGGGGTCGAATCCCACAGAGAACAATATATAGGCGATTAGGAATGTAAGAAAATTATCGCTAATCGTGCAATGAAAAACACTTAGAATTTGGTTTAGAAAATATTTATATCTAAATGCAAAAATGTAAACTAACCTAGAAAGCAAGTAAAATGATCAATGGCTACAAGAATGGATGCATCAGGAATTACACTAAAGTAATGATCCAATGTATTTCACGATTTTACAAATATGAGTGAGTTTATGTTAATTAGCCACGGATAATAATTCTTAATTAGCTTATTCCGAAGACTAACAAGACTTCCTAATTGAATTATTCCTAACCCAATTAAGAGATTAAGCACACCCGGATATGGCTACAAGTAGTTCAATCCTATTCCTAGGTTGAATCTATAAAATGAGGGTTAAAACCTCAAGTTCTTGTTAATTAATCTTTCCCAGCCCCAAATTATCTTTTCCAAAATTAATTCAGAGTTAATGAGCGAGTCCTAGGGTTAGCTAATCCCTTTGGAAACATTAAAGAACAAGAATAATTAAAGGAACAACAACTCACTTCATAAATAAATAAAAAACATTCAATACATAAGCACAACAAGGTATTTAATTCACACTTTAATCAAAAATATTTCCATAAACAAGATTGAGTGTTGGAAATATACTACACACTTCAAATATTCAATACAAAGCAAAGAAATGAAGAAATGAACATAAATGGGTAAGAAATCCTTAACCACTAGCTTCAAAGTTTCAAAACCCAAGTGTGTGTGTAAACCCTAGCTTCCAAAAATGTTTTTTCTATAGTATTCAAGACTGAAATAAGCCAAAAGATGTCCAAAATTTCTGCTAGGTCGTGTATTAAATGGCTTCCGGGACAAAGACATGAAATTCTAAAAGTGCCCAGAAACTGCCCAGAAAATGCTCTATGCAGTTGCTACTGTGCACCCGCGTTCGCAGTGAGTCATTTCCCCCAACTATGCAATCGCATGCAGTGTCCCGCATTCGCATAGCTAAGTTGACCAACCGCCGACCAACTTCATCTCTCTACGTTTGCACTTGTCTAACCGCGTTAGCATAGCTTCCTGGTCTTAGACCTATGTGATCGCATGTAATCCTATGCGATCGCATAGAGTAAAACTAGCAGCAGTCCATTTTTCCCAATTTTAACACATTTTGACTTGTTTTCTCTCGTATCTTCTTCAAATCATATTATACCTGAAATATGTCAATAAACCTCAGAAAAATCCTTAGTTTCTCAACAAAATCATACAAAAGCCTAAGTATTAAGAGGAGATAAGTTGGTAAAATGCCAACTTATCAAACCCCCAAACTTAAACTATTGCTTGTCCTCAAGTAATTCAAAAACTAATAACACACTTTAATAAAATCATCAATTAAGCTCAATGGCATGCCAAACATCATTTCAAGTCAAAAAGGATCAATTTAAGCATAATCTAATGACTTCGGTTGGTACCAACAATTAATCCAAGGCATATGAATCACCAACTTTTTACACATTTTATTTCAATTCAATTGCTCAAAAACCACATTAACCAAAGTAGCAACCAAGTTATGACACTAAAAATTCAAAATTTGCCTCTCTATCACAATTGTCTTCCCTCGCTCATTCCTTCCAATTAAAAATGGGATTAAATTCATAACTCGAATCTCATGTGCCATCTCACTTTAAGAGAGAATTTCAAACTCATAAATTGCAATCCAAAACATAAATGGGATATCAAATGGGAAGGATCAACTCTCTCTCTCTCACAAAGATATTCAAATACACATAAGTAGTACCATAGGCTTGCCCTTCATGTAATTCTCCACTATTGTAGACATACTTGGTTCAAGACCAATTAGAACTTAAAGGGTTGTAGTATAGGCTTTTGGTTAAGGTAGGTCACAATTTGGTAAGAAAGACTCAAAACCTCCCTAAGCACTACAATTTCTCAACATTCAAAGTCCATTTCCTTCAAGAACTTTTCCACCATTTATTCTTCTTTTTTTTTTTATTTATATATCACCTAGTCTTCCATTTATTCACAATTCCTTATTATTATTATTTTTCAAATTTTTTTTACAACACTTTCACTTTTTAAGAAACCTCCTCATCACAACTTTTCCAACCTCCACTCCCAAACTTAGGCTTTTAGCCTATATTCATACTTTAAATTACGTAGGTAGGTATGGTGCCACAAGAAAATCAATAAGATGATAGCTTGTAACATGGTTGCCAAAGAAAAAGTTAAAAGTCTCAACAGAGTTGACAAGGGAAAATATACACGGGGAAAATTTAAGCACAATAATGGTCCAAGGGAGGCCCAATATCATTTCTTAAACCAAGTTAGTCTAGGATTTCGCCTTGAAGCACATTCCGGGCAAATTCTAGACTACAAATGATACAAAAGAACTTCACAATTAAAGCTCACCACACATGGCACATGAAAACTCAAGTGGAATACAAATCCAAAATCCAAAATCCAATTGAAACCAATGAATCTCAAGGAAGTCACATGTAGCCTAAGAGATTATTTAGTGAATCAAAGAGCCAAAAGTAGAGTCTAAAAATCATAACAAGGAACATTACTTTTATAATTCATTTTTATTATATTTATTATTATTTTAAAGATCAAAACTTTATATGCCAAAGTTTAAATTATATTGGTACCAAACAAGTCACACGTTGGCTTATGGACACAAGATTACACCCCAAAAACCAATTTATTCACAACTAGTTACTAAACTAACTAATAAAAAAAATATTTATTTTCTGAAAAAAAGAAAAACTAAACAAGACTAATCCCTTAAGAAGTTTTTTACGCCATCCATCATAGGGATAAGTCACCCGGTTCAACACAAATAAATTCCTTGGAAAAGAACCGTGGTAGAAAGAAAAACTAAGGAGTTTCATTAATACTACTATAAAAATAAAAACCAAAATAAACACAAATAAAAACAAGAAAAATAAAAGCCAATAGGAAAATGCTAATTTTACAAAATATTACTAATAAACTAAAAATGTCAACCAATCCACACAAGTTCACAAAAACAATAATCATGCTCCACAAATATCCATCATATATGAGCCACCCCAACCTAAAGTGTTGCATTGTTCCCAATGCAACTAATCAAAACAATATAAAATGAAGGAGGTGCTCCCTGAAACTGCATCACTCGGAGCTGGAGGAGGTGGGAAATTTGAGCTCCAAATCCTCATCATCATCGTCCTCAGAATCATGTGAGCCACAAAATGAACTCAGCTTGTGCATCATCCTTGACAGAAACTTGCTCTTCTTCTTCTTCTTCTCATGCTACTTGAACTTCATCTGTCGCCTTTCAACCTTTCCTTGTCTCCGGCTCATGTCTTCAACCGTTCCTGCACTACATCATCCAAAGTTGGTGGCTTCTTACCCGTCCCAGTCGAAGTGCTCTCACCAGATGGACCAGAGGGAAGGCCCGCTACAAGCTGTCGAATGTGAGCATCTACGTCATAGATCTGATGGGAAATGTGGCGCATAGTGGGGGCACATAAGGAAGTGGAGCCATAAAGTCATGTGCTCCTGCTGTAGCTGTGGAGGAACCACTGGATCCCTCGGCAGTCTCAGCAAACTACCAAAATGAAGGAGATAGCACATCAATTCTTTCTTTTTCTTCCCGCCAGTTGGCCCTTTTCGAAGCAATGGATAGATTGCTATGCCACGGTCCTTCTCAACATCATTCGGTTTCTGAAGCACCCCCGCATCATAACACAACTGAGTGATCAATGAGGGAAAGAATATGCTTTTATACCTTCCGTTACATGCTTCCTCAATTTCACTCACTATGTGCTGGCCCACATTCACTGGTAAACCATCCATAATGGCAACAATCATCAATGCCTTCTCACGCGTCACCTCAGTCTCATGTCTAGCCGGCACAATCCTAGCACAATAATGGATAGCCAAGTCTTGGCTTCCGTAGTGAATTTATGAGAATCAACCCCTTTGTGTACTCTTTCCCAAGTTGGTTGCACCCCATCATGAAGCTTCTCCACCAACCATTGTGTTCCTCTCTCTCTTCCTCTGGCTCTGTATATCTCATTGTCAGCATTGGGAAGCCCGTAGTGTGCATTTATTACCTCGGGGCCAAAGTCGATCCGCTTGCCCCTAACAAAGGTGAATACTTCCCCCTGGAAATTTGTCTTCAAGGCATTGGCATAAAACTCACAAACTACTGTGTAGTTCGCTCTGATTGGTTCAAGGAGCAAAGCACATCCATCCACTGTTAGTCAATCTCCGGAAAAAATCTGGCATCTTAGCATCAAGGTTGTCTAAATGGATGCCTCTTTCTTTGACGATGCTCTTTGACATGAGTTTGTCATAATTTCTTTCACACTCAGCCACCGTGAATCTGGTCTCATCAAAATAATCTTCTTCCACAGCTGGGGGGGCAGGCTCTTGCACATTTTGCACATTTTCAACATTTTCTGAAGCCATTTTATACTCAAAGTACCTACAAATGTAGACGACATGTGAAATGCATGAACGGGTACTTATTACACTGTATCATGATGTATCTAGGTCAAAGAAAAGAGATGCAAAGCAACAGTGCAGAAATCTGCACAGTCCTTGTTTTACTGCCAGGACTGTAAGGCAGTGCGATCGTGGTTTAAGCCCGGCGATTGCGAAGGGTAAAGTTTTTGGTGTATAGGTTTAATACTTTGTGATCGCAGAACAGTCAACGCGATCGCATAAGGGAAATTCCCACTGTGCAGATTTTTATCTATGCGATCGCGGAATTTAGGCCTCGCGATCGCGGAGGCTTCTTCTTCGCCCAGTTGAGTTTTCTCTTGGGCATTTTCCCAAACACATAAGGGGCATCAGATTTTCACACAATTTTTAGAGAAATCAAGCACAGATTTAACCCCAAATTTTGTTCAAGAAGTAAGAATTCACTCAACCAATCTTACCCAGCAAGCACGCACACATTCAAACTCAATAATGCTTGGAATTCAATTGCTCAAATTCCCATTTTGAGAACTAGTTGATACGCTCAAATTACAATTTAAAATAGTGTAAGCGGTCGATGTCAAATATAATACCCCAACTAGGTTGGGGTCGAATTCCACAGAGAACAATTTATAGGCGATTAGACATGTAAGAAAATTATCGCTTATCGTGCAATGCCATACACTTAGAATTTGGTTTAGAAATATTTATATCTAAATGCAAAAATGTAAACTAACCTAAAAGCAAGTAAAATGATCAATGGATACAAGAATGGATGCATCGGGAATTACACTCAAGTAACGATCCAATGTATTTCACGATTTTACAAATATGAGCGAGTTTATATTAATTAGACACAAATAATAATTCTTAATTAGCTTCTTCCGAAGACTAACAAGACTTCCTAATTGAATTATTCCTAACCCAATTAAGAGATTAATCACACCCAGATATGGCTACAAGTAGTTCAATCCTATTCCTAGGTAGAATCTATAAAATGAGGGTTAAACCTCAAGTTCTTGTTAATTAATCTTTTCCAACCCCAAATTATCTTTTCCAAAATTAATTCGGAGTTAATGGGCGATTCCTAGGGTTAGATAATCCCTTTGGAAACATTATAGAACAAGAATAATTAAAGGAACAATAAATCACGTCATAAATAAATAAAAATTATTCAATACATAAGCACGACAAGGTATTTAATCCACACTTTAATCAAGAATATTTCTATAAAAATGATTGAGTGTTGGAAATAAATACTACACACTTAAATATTCAATACAAAGCAAAGAAATGAAGAAATGAACATAAATGGGTAAGAAATCCTTAACCACAACCTTCAAATCTTCAAAACCCAAGTGTGTGTGCAAACCCTAGCTTCCAAAAATATTCTTCTCTAGTATTCAAGACTGAAAGTAAGCCAAAAGATGTCCAAAATATCTGCTAGGTCTTGTATTAAATGGCTTGGGGGACAAAGACATGAAATTTCAAAACTTCCCAGAAAATGCTCTATGCGTTCGCTATTGTGCACCCGCGTTCGCAGTGAGTCATTTCCCCCAACTATGCGATCGTATGCAGTGTCCCGCATTGCAAAGCTAAGTTGACCAACCGCTAACCAACTTCATCTCTCTGCGTTCGCACTTGTCTAACCGCGTTTGCATAGCTTCCTGGTCTTGGACTTGTGCGATCGCATGTAATCCTATGCGATCACATAAAGTAAAACTGGCAACAGTCCATTTTTCCCAATTTTAACACATTCTGACTTGTTTTCTCTCGTATCTTCTTCAAATCATATTATAGCTGAAATATGTCAATAAACCTCAGAAAAAGCCTTAGTTTCTCAACAAATTCATACAAAAGCTTAATTATAAGAGGAAATAAGTTGGTAAAATACCAACTTATCAGTAGTCAGTCATAAATAGAATAAATCTAGCTTTACCTGGTGCCAGGGCGATAAGACTGAATATAGTTGTTCACCGGGTTGGTGAATCATTGGTGCAAATCTCTGGCACTTATCGCATTTTCGGCTGAATTCTTTGGTGTCCTTCTCCTTGCTGTCCCAATAGTAACCTGCCCTGATCACCTTTCGAATTAAAGAATTGGCACCGGAGTGATTTTCGCAAGTGCCCTCGTGGATTTCTCGGAGCACATAATCACTGTCCCCGGTTCCAAGCATATTGCTAGGGGCCCATCGAATGTCCTTCTGTATAGAGTTCCATTTTCGTCAAATGAGAATTGAGCTGCTTTGGTCCGCAGGGCCCTCGATTCCTTTGGGTCTGTGGGTAGCTTCCCACTTCCCAGATAATCGATGTACTTGTTTCTCCAATCCCATGTCAGACTGGTGGAGTTGATCTCGGTATGGCCTTCTTCAATCACCGATTTAGATAGATGAACAACGAGCCCGGGTAGTAAGCATCTTCTTCGATGGATGATCCCAGGTTTGCGAGTGCGTCGGCCTCGCTGTTTTGCTCTCGAGGTGTGTGGACCAGAGTCCATTCTTTGAATCGATGCAAAGTGACTTGAAGTTTGTCTAGGTATCTTTGCATCATGTCTTCTCGAACCTCGAAACTTCCATTTACCTGGTTTACTACCAGAAGGGAATCACATTTTACTTTGATGACTTCTGCTCCCAGGCCTTTGGTCAATTTGAGACCTGCAATGATAGCCTTATACTCGCTTCGTTGTTAGTCAACTTTGCAGTTTTTATATATGTCTAATCATGCCGCCCGTAGGTGGCTTCAGAACTATGCCGAGCCCGGATCCTTTCACATTCGAGGCACCATCGGTGAATAGGGTCCATACCCGTGATGATGTGCCCGTTTTCAATAAAAGTTCTTTCCCTACCTCGGGCACAAGGACGAGCGTAAAGTTCGCCACGAAGTCCACCAAAATTTGGGACTTGATAGCCGTTCGGGGCTAATATTCGATATCATACCCCCCGAGTTCGATGGCCCATTTGGCCAGTCGGCCCGATAATTCAGGTTTATGAAATATGTTTCAAAGAGGATATGTTGTTAACACACAAATACTGTGACATTGAAAATAAGGCTTTAATTTTCGAGATGCACTTATTAATGCAAAAGCTAATCTTTCTAAGTGCGGATACCTGGTTTCGACATCTCCCAGGGTTTGACTTACATAGTAAACAGGGAATTGCGTACCTTGTCCTTCCCGAACCAGCACACCACTTACCGCTACCTCGGATACAGACAAATATAAGTACAACGTTTCATCCTCCTTCGAGGTGTGGAGTAAATGTGGGCTCGATAGATATCGCTTCAACTCCTCTAAGGCATGTTGGCATTCTGGAGTCCATTCGAAGTTGTTTTATCTTTTGAGTAAGGAGAAGAAATGATGACTCCTGTCCGATGACTTTGATATGAATCGACCCAAGGCCGCTATCCGCCCGGTCAGCCGTTGTATGACCTTCACATTATTTACCACTGTGATTTCTTCGATGGCCTTTATTTTGTCGGGGTTGATATCGATCCCCCTGTTTGACACCATGAAGCCTAAAAATTTGCCCGAACCTACCCAGAAGGCACATTTCTCGGGGTTGAGCTTCATGTTGTAACTTCTAAGGGTGTTGAATGTTTCCTGCAAGTGAGTCAAATGGTCCTCCGCAGGGACTTAACTAGCATATCTTCAATGTAAACTTCCATGGATTTGCTTATTTGATGTTCGAACATCTTATTAACTAGGAGTTGGTATGTGGCTTCTGCATTTTTTAGCCCGAAGGGCATTACATTATAGAACCATGTACCATACTTTGTGATGAATGAAGTCTTTTACATGTCATCGGGGTTCATCTGAATTTGATTATATTCGGAGTAGGCGTCGAGAAAAGTGAGGGATCTCGTGGCAAGCCGTGGCATCAATCAAGCGATCGATGTTGGGCAACGAGAATGAATCTTTAGGGCATGCTTTATTCAAGTCTTTATAAGCTACGCACATTCTTCATTTGTTCCCCTTTTTGGGATCTACTACCACATTGGCCAACCATTCGGGATATTTTACTTCCCTAATGGACTATAATTATAGGAGTTGTGTTACCTCGTCCTCGATGAATGCATGTTTTACCTCAGACTGAGGTCTTCTTTTTTGCTTTACCGGTTTGAAAACGGTTAGCCGATGGATGGTTATTTCTGGTGGGATCCATGTCATGTCTAAATGGGACCAATCAAATCAATCGATGTTGTTAATGAGAAATTGAATGAGTCTTTTCCTGAGTTCGAGAGTTAACCCCGCTCCCATATATACCTTCCGATCTGGGAGATGTTTGATCAAAACAGCTTGCTCCATCTCTTTAATCGTTGATTTTGTTGCGTCCGAGTCTTTGGGGCCAACGAATGTTCGAGGAGTGAGGAAGTCTTCTCCATCATCCTCGGGGACCTTTTTGTCCTCTGGGTCCTTCGAAGTGGAGGATGTTGGTGCCACATCGAATACCGCGAACATCTCCTTTGCCGCATGCTTCTCTCTGTACACTGTTCTTACACCGTCTTTTGTTGGGAACTTCATCATCTGATGAAGAGTTGATGGTACTGCCCTCATGTTGTGTATCCACGGCCTTCTAAGCAAGGCATTGCATCTCATGTCACTTTCGAAGACATGAAACTTGGTGTTTTGAACGCTTCCGGCCATGTTGACCTAGAGGACGATTTCCCCCTTTGTTGCCTCGTTTTCCATGTGAATCCATTGAGGACTCGAGAGGTGGGTACGATTTGATCGAGGAGTCCGAGCTGCTTCACCACCTTCGACCTGATTATGTTGACCGAGCTACCTGGATCCATGAACACACGTTTAATTTGAATGTTATTTAAGAGAAAGGAAATTACCAGTGCATCATTATGTGGTTGAGACAAGGTCTCGAAGTCCTCTTCACTGAACGCAAGGATGTCCTCGGGCATATAGCTCCTAATTTTCCTTTCTGTTGCGGAGGATACTTTTGTCCGTTTGATCACGGATCCTTGGGGAACGTCTGTTCCTCCAATGATCATGTGAATGATGTGCTGAGGTTCTTTTGGTTCTCCTTCTATTCGCCTCTCTTTCACGAAAGTGGATCTTGGCTCGATCACTGAGGAATTCTCGAAGATGCCCTTCGCCGATCAACCGAGCTACCTTCTCTCGAAGCTGTATACAATCTTAGATCTTGTGACCGTGGATGCCATGATATTCGCATATTAAGCTGGGTCCCTTCGGGAAGGATCTGACTGCGCGGGTTTCGGCCACCTGGTATCTCTAATCCTTCCCATGGCCGATACGATGTTCGAGACATCGATGTTGAAGTTATGTTCTGATAACCGGGGTGCCTCCGCCGACCTCGAATGTCTGTCAAACCTGGTTTTGCCCATAAGTCCCCGGGAATTCTGGCCCCGAATTATCCTCGGGTCATTTCGAGTTATATCTCGTCTTGGAGTGTCTCTCCAGTCTTTAGCATATGGCTAAAATCTTTCTTTGCTTGATGTCGACTCCCTTTCTATAGACTTTGATTCCTTAGCTAGGAGCCTCCTGGGGTATACTGAGCCCGAGGGGACTCCCAACTGGTCGTCTTCGACCCCGATTTTTGATTGATATCTGTTGTGGACATCCACCCAAGTTACGGCGGGATACTCAACCAAATTCTGCTTTAGCTGCTTCGAAGCTATGGAGCTTCGTTCATTCAAGCCTTGAGTGAAGGCCTGTACTGCCCAGTTGTCGGTCACTGGTGGTAACTCTATTCGTTCCATTTGAATGCGAGATACAAATTCCCTTAGCATCTCGTTTTCTCTCTGTTTGATTTTGAAGACATCTGACTTCCTTGTAGAGACCTTGATGGCACCGACATGTACCTTTATAAAAGAGTCTTCCAGCATGGCAAACGAATCTATTGAATTCGGGGGGAGGTTGTGGTACCACATCATGGCCCCCTTTGATAGTGTTTCTCCGAATTTTTTTAACAGAACGAATTCAATCTCATCATACTTCAAGTCATTTCCTTTTACAGCACAAGTGTAAGCGGTGATGTGCTCATTGGGGTCCGAGGTACCGTTATACTTCGGGAGATCGGGCATTCTGAATTTCTTCGGGATGGGCTTTGAAGTCGCACTCGATGGAAATGGCTTTGCACGGACTTCTTTGAATCTACACCCTTTAGGATCGGGGGTGCGCCCGGGATCTGATCGACCCTCGAGTTATAGGTCTCCACGTTTTTGTCATTAGCCTCTATCTTCTTTTCGCCTGATTCAATACTCTTTGTGAGGTCCTCGAGCATCTTCATAATAGCGGGGTTGGTTGCTGTCCCATTATTGCTTGATCTCTCTGGTGCCTGTTTGACTCGAGGAGCCGTTTTTGGTGCTGCTGTGCTTGGAGTCTTTTGTTGACTCTGCAGCTGGGCAATAACCACCTGTTGTGCCTACAACATTTCAAAAATGACATGAAGGCTAACTTCTCTTTCCTCCCGAGCTGTAGTTTTCTACGCTTCATGTTGGATTTCCCGGCGTACGCTTCCGTCGATATGAGAGATTATATCGACATGTTGGGCGTTGCGTAAGCCCAAATCCACGGGGATTGGTGCTGGCGTTGTAATGACCCGACCGATTGTTTTGTGTTCTAGAATACCGTGCCCCTAAATGAGACTTCCCGTAGTTGCTTTTACTGATTTATAACTTGCGAGGATGGTTGGTTCGAGGTTTGGGGGAGTTTGGAGTGGTATGGGAACACTTAGTTCCTTAAGGTTGGCCTTAAAGGCCAAAGTTTGACTTCGGTCAACATTTTTAGAAAACGACTTCAGAATCGAGATTTGAAAGCTCCAGTAGGTTCGTATGATGATTTCAGACTTAGGCATACGTTTGGAACGGGATTTGGATGACTCGAGAGCGTTTCAGCGCCAAATAGTGAAATATGATTCCTTAAGTTCAAACATTGAGGTTTGGAACATGTTTTTGTGATATCGAGGTCCAAACAGAATTCCGAGATTGGGTGATTATTTGCCTTGAAAATTTCTGGAATCCGAACACGTGGGCCCGGGGGTGTATTTTAGGATTTTGCAAATTAGGTTGAGATAACCATTTAAATAGGAGAATTGTGGACTTTTGAGCATATATTGATTTATTTATATAATGTTTGGCTAGTTTCGAGTTCTTGGGCGACCAATTCGGAGATTTGAGCGCATTCTTGACCCGGAAAGTAGGCTTGAAACGAGGTAAGTCTCATTTTTAACCTTGTAAGAGGGAATCTTCCCCGTAGGTGAAATAACGAAATATGTGCTACTATTTGTGGGGGCTATGCACGCACAAAGTGACGAGAGTCCGTGCGTAGCTACTATTATGTTATGTCGGAGGAGTCTAGGATCCACAAGCATGCTTTATGTGCCGTATTTGTAATTTTAATGATAATCTAGGTTGCCAGATATCATTGAGTTATTAAGTGAACATATAAGATGAAACATTTCGCCATTTAAATTATTGGTCCTCCCTTGTAAGAACATTCTCTATCTACTCTCTGATTTTCTAGTTGAATGTGTGTGTATATACGGGTACCCGCATTGCATGTATGATTCACGAGCGTGATAGCTCTATTATTTATGTTGACCGCGTCGCATGCACGATTCGCGAGCGGGGTAATAGATGCATCTATGGTCCGAGCCGTTCGACACTTCGGCAGTGCACATTTATCATTTCGTCGCCTCGGTCGTACGTTTACATCATGTTATGTGTTTGTTAATGGTTGGGTATTTCTGTGGTTATATAACTGTTAAATATCCTGAAAAAAATGTAATTAGTAACCTGTACGGTAGATAACTTGACACATGAGGGTACTTGTAAAGAAATTTGATGTTCCTGTCTTTATCACTTATTTATATCTACCATTCTTGCTTAGACTTATATTTAAAACATATTATTTTTGCCTAGTAAGTGTCAAGTCGACTTCTCGTTACTACTTCTTCGAGATTAGACTGGATACTTACCGGGTACATATTGTTTATGTACTCATGCTACACTCTGTACTTAATTGTACAAGTCTTGAGGCAGGTGCATCTGGGTATAAGTCTGGTGCTCGTCCCTGATCTTTACTTGGTTCGAGACTTCACAGTGAGCTGTTTTTCTCAGGATGCCGTTCAGCAACACCCTGTAGTCACTTCTTTTGATATTCCGTCTGTGTTATTTCAGACAGTAGGATAGCTTGATTCTTTTGCACCTCTCTACTAGATGCATGTAGACTTGTGACACTAGTTCTTTTGGTCATTTCAGCTAAAACTTTGCCTAAACTATTTGTTATTACCGAATGTCTTAAATTTAAACCAAGTAAATGTTGGAAATGTTTTGGTAAAATAAGTGAAACTCACTAGTGGATTAACGTTAGCTTGCCTGACAACGGTGTTGGGCGCCATCTTTGACTTGGGTTAGGATTTGGGTCGTGACAACGTGGTATCAGAGCTCTAGGTTCACGTAGGTCTCACAAGTTACGGGCAAACCCAATAGAGTCTTGCGGATCAGTACGGAGACGTCTGTATTTATCTTCGAGAGGCTATAGGGTTTTAGGAAATCTCTTTTTATTCATCTTCTATCGTGCAGTTGATGGTATACTAAATCTCACTCTTCTATTCTCTCACAGATGGTGAGGACGCGTGTAGCCGATGTTCCGGACCCGGGTGGGGCAGCTACCCCCGTCGTTAGAGGCTGTGGCAGAGATCGGGGGAGGGCACCGGCCCGAGGTAGGGGACAAGGGCATCCCACAGCTGCCCCAGTTGCACCGCCAACGGATCCAGCAAAGGATCCCATTACTGAGGAGCATGGTGAGGCGCTCGCAGTAGATCTTGCCCCATTGGACTTCATGACGCTGCTAGGATTTCAGGAAGTCATGGGTCGTATGATGCGGTTCATGGACACTATGGCTGGTTTATTTCTAGCGGACCCGGCCACATCTTAGGCGGGAGGGGGAACACAGACCCCTACTGCCCAGGCCGTAGGACATGCAACAACAGTTTATCAGACCCCGGGTACACTGCCCGTGGGTGGGGTCCAGCCAGTAGCAACAACAACACTTGAGCCCAGACTAGCTACGGACGGCGATCCGCAGAAGCTATTTGACAGATGGACCAGAATGCACC
This sequence comes from Nicotiana undulata, assembly GCA_005239495.1. Lineage (NCBI taxonomy): Eukaryota > Viridiplantae > Streptophyta > Magnoliopsida > Solanales > Solanaceae > Nicotiana > Nicotiana undulata. The sequence goes on from ML299310.1 coordinate 228,060, forward strand.
CTCTTGTCTTCGGGGGCGAGCATCATAAGGATGCTCAGGATTTTATTGATAGGTGCAGGGACAGACTGAACAACATGAGGATACCGGAGTCCCACAGAGTAGACTTCACTACTTTCCAGCTGGAGGGCAAGGCCCGTAGATGGTGGCAGTTCTACATTCTTGGCAGACCGGCGGATTCTCCTCCCATCACTTGGGAGAAGTTCACTGAGCTATTCCTGGACAGGTATATTCCACCCTCTGAGAGGGAAGAGCTGCGAAATCAGTTTGAGCAGCTGGAGCAGGGTCAGATGTCAGTGACCGACTACGGGGCTAGGTTTTATGAGTTGTCTCGCCATGCACTTATGATACTTCCTACTGGGCAAAGAGAGTGTGGAGATTTGTAGCTGGGTTGCACTCAGGTATTAGGGCCAGTATGGCCCTAGAGGTAAAGATGGGGACTCCTTATCAGCTTGTGGTAGAGATTGCTCGCAGGATTGAGGGTTATCGATCGAGGAGTAGAGAGCAGGGGCAGCAGGATAAGAGAGCTCGGTTTTCTGGGGATTTCAGAGGTGCTCCAGCTAGGGGCAGAGGTCATCTTGGTAGGGGCCAGCCTAGTGGGCCCCCATATTCAGCACCCCCACTAGCCTAGTGTTATGCCAGAGATTTCATACTGTCCTCCAGCTATTCAGGGTCCTTCAAGGCAGCATGATATGGTTATGAGAGGTTGTTATGAGTGCGGGGATCCGGTCCATATAAAGAGTACTTGTCCCAAGCTTCGGTGCAAGGCAGTGCAGTAGAGTCATCAGCCTATGGTTTCAGCATTGGTGTTTCGGCCACCCAGAGGTGGAGGACAAACTGGTAGAGGTCGTCCTAGAGGTGGAGGCCAGGTAGGGGGAGCCCATTCAGCTCTTGTCCATTCAGGTGGAGGTCAGTCATCCGGCGCTCCAGCGAGGTTCTATGCTTTCCCGGCCAGACCAAATGCAGTGGCCTCAGATGCCGTGATCACAGGTATTATTTCAGTATGCGGCAGAGATGCATCGGTATTATTTGACCCAAGATCCACTTATTCCAATGTATGAGCCTTGTTTTCTCATTTCCTGGATATTCCTCGTGAGTCCTTGGGTACTCTCGTTTATGTGTCCACTCATGTGGGCGATTCTGTGGTTGTGGACCGAATTTATCGGTCCTGTGTGGTTAAATTCTGTGGGTTCGAGACTAGAGCGGACCTCCTGTTACTTGATACAGTTGATTTTGAGGTCATCCTGGGCATGGATTGGCTATCTCCCTATCATGCCATCCTAGATTGCCATGCCAAGACTGTTACTCTAGCCATGCCCGAGTTGCCGATATTGGAGTGGAGAGGTTCCTCAGTTAGTACAGCTAGTCGGGTTGTTTATTTCCTGAAGGCTCGATGTATGGTCGAGAAGGGGTGTTTGGCTTATCTTGCTCATGTGCGGGACACCACCGCCGAGTCTCCGACGATCGATTCAGTGCCAGTAGTTCGATATTTTGCTGATATATTCCCTTCAGACCTTCCAGGCATGCCACCGGATCGTGACATTGATTTTTGCATTGACTTAGCTCCAAGCACCCATCCTATATCTATTCCCCCATACCGTATGGCTCCGAAGGAATTAAAGGAACAACTTGAGGAGTTGTTAGCTAAGGGGTTTATCAGACCAAGCGTATCACCTTGGGGGTGCTCCAGTGTTATTTGTGAAGAAGAAGGATGGGACTATGCGGATGTGTATTGACTACCGCCAGTTGAACAAGGTCACCATCAAGAACAAGTACCCGTTGCCGCGTATCGATGAATTTTTTGACCAGTTGCAGGGTGATCGGATGTTTTCTAAGATTGATTTGAGATCGGGGTACCATCAGTTGAAGATTCGGGACTTGGATGTTCCGAAGACTACCTTCCGTACGAGATATGGTCATTATGAGTTCCTGGTGATGTCCTTTGGCTCGACTAATGCCCCATCAGCATTTATGGATTTGATGAACAGGGTGTTCAGACCTTATATTGATTCTTTTGTCATTGTCTTTATTGATTACATTATGTTTTACTCACGTAGCCTGGGGGAGCACGAGCAACATTTGAGAGTTGTGCTCCAGACTTTGCAAGAACAAAAGTTGTACGCTAAGTTCTCCAAGTGTGAGTTCTGGTTAGATTCTGTGGCATTCTTGGGACACGCGGTATCCGAAGAGGGTATCAAGGTGGATCCTAAGAAGATTGAGGCAGTTCAGAGTTGGCCACGCCCTACTTCAGCGACAGAGATCAAGAGCTTCATGGGGCTGGCAGGTTATTATCGCCGGTTTGTGGAGGGTTTTTCATCCATTGCATCTCCTCTGAATAGATTGCCCCAGAAGAATGCCCCGTTCCGATGGTCCGACGAGTGTGAGGCAAGCTTTCAGAAGCTCAAGACAGCATTGACCTCAGCACCAGTTCTAGTGTTGCCTTCCGGTTTGGAGATGTATGCTTGACATAGTTTTGAAAAGTTTTGCCAAGGAAAATAGTATTAAAAGGCTTGATAAGTAAAGAGATCTTTCTGTAAAAATAGGATTGATTTAGTAATGAAACAGCCTAAGAACAATATGAAAATTACTTTAGAAAATCAACAAAAGCAGCCTAGCTGGGTGCAGAACAAACAAGATCCAGCATCATTCAGACAACAGTCTTTCACACAAGGGTAGTGGGAACTGGGAACATGTAGGACATATTAGTGGGTAGGGGAGCATATAAACAATGGGGTGCACAGAAGTTCTCCAAGATTTTTATAGGACAATGAATCAGTAATCAGATAAGTGGAAGAGACATAGAGCAAGAATCACAAACAACCATGTAGAAAACATGTTAGCACTAGTTCAGTTAGAACACACAGCCAAAGCTATTTTGTAACATTAGACCATTTTAGCAAAGCAGATTGAGTAAGAACATAAGTGCACAGATTAGTCAAACGACACAAATTTCCACATTGTTATCCTATTGAACGAACAAATTGAGACACGTTAGATACAACAATAGTAATGCTAATCACAAATTGGATAAACAGATGATAGAGAGAGCAGTAGATAGGCATGTTGATTACATATTGAACAAACATATGTTAGATGAGACAATAACAGGCAGTGTAGTTTAAACACATTAATTGCATATTGAGCAAACAAGATGGTAAACAAGAAATAATAATGGAAGTCACAACCAGTGGAATAAACAACAATGAAGCACATAGAGTTTAGGTTTTGAAATTGAATTAGGACATACCAGTTAAGAAGAGAAAAACACATAGTGCAAAGCTGATGTGGTGCAATAACTAGCCTTAGCTTACAGCCGGCTAGTTCAGTGACAATTGCAAGTAACAAAGAAAAGCAGAGAGAGCTTTAAGTGTAAGAGAGTTTTTTGAACTAGTGTTCGTGTCTAGAAGTGAGAATACAGGAGCGTATATATAGAAGCTGAGAGATAAGCATGCGATGCTTCACGCGTTGGTTTGGGATGTGTGTTGATGCAGGAGGGGCATATTATTGCATATGCTTCACGTCAGCTGAAGGTTCATCAGACTAGGTCTTTTTGTTTGTTAATTTAGGAGAAAGATTCATCAGACTAAGATTTTGATCCTAGGAGAAAGTTCATCAGACTAGGTCTTTTGTTTATTATCTTAGGAGAAAGATTCATCAGACTAAAATTTTGATCCTAGGAGAAAGTTCATCAGACTAGGATTTTATTGGGAGGAAAATCCATCAGACTAGGACTTCTTATCCTAGGAGGAAAAATATGAAGAGCAGTGGAAATATTTTATGCACTCTAGCAAGACAGATAAATGCAAGGATCTGAGAAACTTCCCTTTACCGACTCATCTCTTCTCTTTTTTTTTCTTTTTTTTCTTTTTGAACCAAATTGCTTGCACTTCTTTGTTCCTGTTTCAAACAGAGAAAATTTTGTCAGTTTTAAAAGTGGTGGCTAGTTTGTGGCCTTGACTTTGAGGGTTACTGCTCCTTCACTTGCCATGATAACTTTGATTTCAACTTGGAAGACAGTGTTTGTTATCGGCCGACTGCTTTTTCGGGCAACCCTTATCACAAGAAATATTCCTAATTCGTTCAAGTCCAATACCTTATACCCGGTGCATTGCACTCGCATCTTAACATTCACCAACTCTTTGCATTTTGCATCGATCCCAAAGAGCATATATTATCACCAACTCAGTGCACACATTATTCTCCTATGTCTTACGCCAATTTGATGTGCTTCCCAGACTCGTCTTTGTGTGATTAAAACGTTGGTAGCAGATTTAAAGTCATTTCTCACTTGTTTTGACAAACAGACTCAAAAGGGACTCAAACAAAACAAGAGGAACAAAATATGAATAAAAACAAGAAGAGATGGTATCTAACAAGAAAAACTTTTACCTAAAAAAAAGAACAAAGTAGAAACTGATCTGATTTGAAGGCCATCTCCACTGACCATGACATGCATTTTGGATTAAGCGACCTGATCTATTAAGCGAGTCTAATCTTCAACTCTTGTTATGCCTATAAGCTGTGAAACTGGGCGTCAGTGCTCCAATTGTCCTATTTGACCATAATCCTCAGTCGACTTGTAGTGCCCTGAAGGGTTTTCACCATCAAGCCTCTCTCATTTTGCTCTCTTTTTTCCAGTTCACTGTCGCCTTACGGTGCCCATGCAGGTTTTCACCGATAAGACTCTCTCGTTTTATCATTTTTTTCTCTTTGTGCTGAGTACAAGGTATTACCCACGATGCAGGAAGATCATATTGTCACCACACCCTTGATTTGGCATCCTCAAAGATCAATCGGAAGGTCTTTCTTTGGACCGTAATGTAGGCTTTTGGACAGGGTTAGAAAGAAAGGATGGCATGAAGGCTCAAAATAATTTAAGAAGAAAGGGTTCAAAATTACAACTTTTGGAATCAGATCTTTTGTCCAACATTAAAACTTCTGCCCCAATTTCTTGGTCTGGGGAATTTATTATTATTTTTTTGTCTTTTTGGTTTTTTTGGATTTTTGTTTTAATGAGACCGAACCATAAGGCTGCCTACGTATCCTTAAAAGGAATCAGGTCAAACGTAGCTCCAACATCTGACCAGACTTTTTTTCCATCTTTCTTTCTTTTTCTTTTTTTCTTTCTTTTTCTCTTTCTCTTCCCGATTTCTAACTCTACTTCTGATTCCAAAAGATGGGTATGAAACAAAACAAATTAAGGCTCAAAAGGGGTAGCAAAAGATAAAAGTGTTTTGGGTAGCAGAATAAAATGCCTTCGTCGTGCCAAACTTTAAAAATGCCAAGTACAAACATGTAATTGAAGATAAACAATGAAATCTTACATTGTATCTATTGATGGTATCAACACAAACAGAAAGTGCCAGTGGTCAATACCTTTGTTCCAATGAATAACCCTTTTTAGTTCGAAGCAGATTTGACTCAACCTTATCTGGACGTGGAAGAATGCATTTCAGCACTGACCAATTTACCTCAAACTACTTGAGAGACATTCCCTTGTTGTATTATCTCATCAACCTCTTGATTTCCTAGACTAACTGGCTCAGTTTCACTAAATTCAAGCTTCAGGTTATCTCAGAATGTGTGAATCTTTACTTGTTTCCTCAAATACATCTTTTTATCATACTCAAAACTGTGTTTCATTGCTTCATGGTTAAACTAACTTTCAAGACCAGTCTAAGAATTATATGTGCATGTCATGTCACTAGAGCCGACATGAAAATAACTATAAAAGGAAAAGTGACCTAAACAAAAACTGACTAGAACTAACAGAAACCAGGAGATTGCATTAGACAGACGGTGAAAAGGGTTTGAACAAAACAAGAAAAATATACATGGGTTACAACCCTGGAAAAATCCTAGATAACACTAGACGAGTTACTACAACTACATGAACTAGGAAAAATAAGAAGAAGAAGAAGGGTTTGATTCACAAGACAATATCCGGATTACAACCCTGAAATAACCCGGACAACAGAAATGACAACAAAATAAACCACCAAAACTCCTCCCTAACTAGCCAAGAAAGGAGTGTCTTTCTGATTACCAAGCTCGACATTTTAGCCACTGAGTTGCACATCACAATTACTGGGACCTTCACTAACTTCAATCAAATTTTCTCCACTAAGTGACTCATTGACTCCTTTGAGGTGGTTTTGGGAGGTGGAGTGTGAAAAGGTTGTGGGGAGATATCAGCGGCAATAGGAATCTGAATTTGTGATAATGGCGAAATGGTGACAAGGCTTTCAGAGTAGTTAGTGGGATGCAATGGTGGAGGACACCCACTAATCCAGGCTTGGTATATTTTGCTCATCTGTCTTTTCAACCATAGGACCTCTTCCTTCAACCCAAATTCCGATTCAACAATATCCTTAGGCGGATTGACAACACCCGTGTCCTAGTCTTTGCTAGACATGGTTACCTTCTCTTTGACCTTGTGTTGTGCGGATGACTCGCTAGAATTCCACAAACTAACCACCTCCTGTTATGATAACAATAAAAGTACCAAATAGGAGCAAAACAAAGCCAACATGTTAGCGTTAGGGCATTTATCAGATAGAAATATCACATTGCGTGCAATGCACCTAGCAACAATTAACGGTTCTAAAATGAATTCGAGGATCACGAGGTCATTTGGAATCATCCCGATTTTGTTCATTTCAATCTTCTCTTTTCTTTCTTTCTGGCACTTCTTGGCTTGTTCATTTTCCGTGCTCTTTTTTCTTTCAAATTATAACCATTTTCTTTCTATCACCCCTCACACCCCACAAATTCATTCTCCTTTTTTTTATTTTTTTATTTTTTCTTTTAATTAATTTGTTCGAACCCTATGTAGGTTGCCTACGTAGCATGCTCCACATGAATCAGATCAAGTGTAGTTTTGAAAAAATAATGGATAAAATAAACTAAAAAAAGCAAGAATCTTTTTGGATTTTTCATTTATAAGTTTTTTTGATTTTCAAATACAAATGGGAAATACGATGAAAAAAGACTCGACAAAATCTTACACGATTTAAAAGACTCAAAACTACTGGACAAGACAAAGAGTAAAAGAAAACACGAAATCAGACTCAAAATATAAAAAAAAGTATCTTCAAGCAAGCTCCCAAATGCTCCTGAAGTATCTGTCATGCTCGAGCTCTACTACATGGATAATACCTGAATGAGAAAGTAAGACCAAATAGATCAGTGACTCATCACACTATGCGACGCCACGACACCTTCTATTAGACATATGCAAGGCATGATTGGGCTATTTTTGCAAAATGGCGTACGTGGCCAAAGGTGGCTGCTAGTGCAAACTCAACAAGATTGACGCCCTAAGACATGGAAAATGCCTCCTATATGGGTTCAAACTCCCACTAACCATGGCCAAAAAAATTAATTTGCAAAAATGACCCATTTTGCTAAAACGACTGATATGGCCGAAAATGGCTAAAGATGCAAACTCGATGGACCTTAAGGTAGGGGACACTTAGTTGTGGACTCAAAGTACTAATACATGGATCATTGAACCACTTTTGCGAAAATTGCCCCATTTTGCAAGAATGGCCAATGTGGCCAAAAGTGGCTAGTCATGCAAATTCAACATGGATAGACCTTAAAATTGAGAGGGAACCTTTTTGTAGACGTATCGCTCTTAAGACATATGTTATTAAGACACTTTGAAAAAAAACTAGCTCTATTTTGCAAAAACGGCCTACGTGGCCAAATGTAGCTAAACATGCAAAATTTGGCTAAGACCCCGCGAAGCCAAGAACCTAAGACACGCTAGGAAGACCGGACCCTATGTGGGTTGCCTACGTATCCCGCCCCAAAAGACGAGAATCAGGTTTGCGTAGTTCGGGCAGATTGGATACATAAGAGAATTTTAAAAAAAAATACTAATTTGGAAGAAACATATTTTTTGTGTTTTTAAAAAAATGATGAAACATGTAAAATCTTTTTGATTTTTGTTTCTCTCTTTTTGTGATTTTTGGAAAATGATGGAAAAGTGTAAAACTTTTTGGATTTTCTTTTTCTCTTTTTTTTATTTTTTGATTTTTTGAAAATGACGGGGAAGTGTAAAAAAAAATTGGATTTTCATTTTCATTTTTTTTTGTCTTTTTCTTGAAAACGTTGTCAAAGAAAAAAATAATTGGGCCCTACTTGCCTCATTTTTGCTCTTCGCCCTCTTTTCTTTCTCATTTACCCTCAAACTGTCATCGGTTCGCCAAATGACCCATTTACCTTTAAAGATGTAGCATGTGGCACATGAGGATGATTAAATGTCTTTTGGTCCATGGGCCCACTTTGACATAATTTGGACAGGCCTCCTACAAAGGGACACGGTGCCTAGGACCGAGCCCTGCTAAGTATAAATGATGTGATGCAAATAAGCATGACCTAAAAGCTGACGTAAGGTTGAGAGTTCACTAGACAAGGCAATTCGGGGCGACACGTGGTCGATGGCGGCTGCTCTAGCTGTCCACCCACTCCACTCTCCCACGCCACCCTTCTAAAGATACGGGTGACTCAAAAAAAGGCTGTGTACGCTCAAACATACTCCGGAAGACTTGTTGCAGAAAGAAGACTCGGGTTATGCAAATGATGACAATTTATAAAGCAGTAACACATAAAGGAAAAATTGTAAACAAATACGCATTTAGAAAATAATAAAACGACATAAATAAAAATAGAAATCAAATAAAGCAAATAAACACAAAAACCTCAACCAAATATCCTAAAAAGCCAACAAGATCAAATACTAGCTCGAACCTTCAAATTCCCAGCAGAGTCACCAGAGATGTCACACCCCTTTTTTCTTCAAACTTCACCAAACCCTCTTAAAATGAATAAAAGGATTTTGTAAAGTTCAAAAGGGTTTTTCAATTTTGAAAAGTGACAAAGAATTGTGTTCAAAAGGATTAACTCAGAGTCGCCACCTGGCATTTGGTTTCGGTGTGCCAGGTCATCGCTTTTTGAATTTAAATTAAAAAAATGACAATTTCCATTCAAAACACATTTGACTCTTCAACTAAGTCTGCACCAGAGATTCAAGATAAGGGGGTTCATTTGACTCAGAGAGAAGGTGTTAGGCATTCCCCGAGTCCCGTAACTAGTACGGTTGCGTACTCGATCCAGTTAACTTTTAAGAATACTCAGGTTGAGGTAAAAAAGAAAAATAAACACACAAAAGAAAGCAAATGCAAAAGGTTCGAGGTTGTCCCTACCTAAATAAAAGGCAAATATAATAAAAATAAAAATAAAAATAAAATACTACACTATGCTTCCTTCGCAATTTCGTCATGGCCTCCAAAATATTTACAAAGTTCTTCGGGGCATTCCCGGAACAAGATATATACAAATTCTTCAGGGCATTCCCCGGATATAATAATCAACTAATGGGACAACCTCTTACCTAAAAAAAAGGAAGAAAACCTTAGACATAAATGCCCTAAAGGTTTGTCTACCCACATGTGGTCGGCCTAGCATGCTCCTAACGGTTCTAAACAAATAAAATCTAACAATAAAATAATAAAATAAACTATTTAAACTTTAATTTCTCCTTAGTTTTAGTTAAGATTCATACCCCACAACCCAATCACAGCTCAACTAATTACAATTCTAGTTCTTAACCGTATGTATGATGAGCCCAAATTTAATTTTAATTTAATTCAACAACTCAAAATCCATTTAACTAAAATGACCCCAGACCCTTTGATCTCAATCTGACAACCATTCAAACTCAAATCAAATGAAACGTTTAGAAAGGATCATTCCAAGACCTATTTCAGTTAACGTTTTAAGACAATTCAATCAATCCATAGCGAGACATATCATGAACGATGAATTTCAACTAGTAATGAAATCACATATTATATGAACAAAATCTCACACACAATATCAAGTGAAAAGGACAAGAATGGACCTTTGTATATAACTCGGCCAAACAAGAGCCTTCAATCGGAGACGGCAGGTCGCGAATGGACGCCTCAACCAGAAAACCTCACAGCCTCGAATTACTTTAGTTTAGATGCTCGCTGGAAATCCTAAAACCGGCCAGACTCGAGCAGATGTGAAGGTTTCAAGTTGAAACCAGCCTGTTTTCAGATTTTGTGATCTCCGTTCACTCCTGTTTCATCCCTCCGACAGGCTGTTTTCTCTTTTTCACGCCATTGATTCCGGCGAGTTTATATTTGAGATGGCGGAGGAATGGAGAAGGGGTGCTCATTTGTATGGTCGTTGTTGTCGAGGGGGGTAAGTGCTGGTGGTTTGAGGTGTTTTCCGGCTAGCTTTGGGGTTGAGAGTGGCGGCAGACGCGCTGAAGGAGGGTAGTGTTCCGGCGGCTGGTGGAGGTAAAAGAGAAGGGGTTGTTGTGGTTGTTTGTAGGGGGTCGTGTGAGGAGTGGTGGTGGATATCGGGAATTTTAGGTGAGGTCGATGGAGAAAGGCGACTGGCTGTTGTGGGTCACTGGGCGGAGTGGCCGGCGGCGGCTTGAGGAAGAAGGGTTGGGCGGCTCTTTGGTGTCGGCTGGAACTGGAGAATGGGGTGAAGGAGAAGAAGAGAGGTGGCTGCTTGGTTGTTCAAGGTTGCCGAGTCTCCGGCGAAAAAGTGGTTGCCGGCGACGGAGGGGTGAGGGTAGGGGTGGGCATCGGTCGGTTCGATCGGTTATTATGAAAGTACGATTCGGTTTTTCGGTTTTCGGTTTTGTAATATTAATAACCAAATCAAACCAAAGTATTTACGGTTTGGTGCGGTTTTTTCAAAGTTCGGTTCGGTTATTTTCGATTTATTTTTTCGGTATTAAACGGTTCAAGAAAATTTTATGCTTCTGGTTTTAAACAGCCTATGTAACTAAATAATAGTAGCCTATGAACTATTACTACTCCAAAATTTTATGCTTCACTTACTACTGAGTATTCAGTGACTACTGACTAGCAAATGAAGTCAGTGACTACCAAAATCTTACCAAGTTCTTAAACTCTTAAATACACAAGTCTAAAAACTAGCAAAACACA
>ML299312.1:930-68760 GCA_005239495.1 Nicotiana undulata
AAACATTAATTAAAAGGGCCCTAATTCACAAGCAAAGCCTTTCATATACAAAGATTAAAGCTTATACTACACCCATCATAAAAGGGTTTAAAGTAAAGCACACATTTTTACAAGCCAAGAGGTACGAACAAGAACCTCAGCAAAAGCGATAGACTTGAGTAAAGAGTAAGGCTCAAAATTCACAAAAGTCTCAAAAGAAAACAGTGTATTAATATAAAAGCGGCTAAATAAACTAAGTACTAAACTAAGTACTTAGCCTCATAAAATGTACATTCTTTTTAGATGCCCCTAAGTTGTCAGTTGGGGACTTTAGAAATTTCAAACTTACTCCCGATGGAGCTGGGAGTAATTACACCAATCCAATAAAAAAAAAAGGGGGAAATAACTAGAAAGTCTTCATTCTCGAGGAGAAGGAGGAGAGCTAGTTTCTTCTTTTGGAGGGTTGTCCACTGCTTCATCAGCTGGAGAAAGATCAAGACCTTGCTGAGTCTTATCTATGGCTTCTTTAGATTTTGCCATCTCATCATCAAGATCGAAGCCTACTTGACTCATCTCCATCAGTGTGTCGTGGCGAGCATTCATATATGCCCAACTCACTTCAACAGTTGTTGACTCTTCAAGTTCATTATAGTCTCTCGACCATACCTGAAGTTCAGTCTTCAAGTTGTCATTTTCAGCTTCAGCAGCTTCAAGGGCAACCTTCAAAGGTGCGACTGACTCTTCCAGATTCTGGATCTTCGCCAAAGCTTCACGAAGATCTTCTTGGGTTTGGGAGAGATTAAGCACGAGTTCTCCAGAGTATTCTTCTTTTCGTCCTAATAAGTCCTTCAAATACCGGACCTCTTCCGTGGCTTTTGACAGCTGCTCGGCAAAAGAAGATTCAAGAGCATCTTTGTCTTTATTAGCTTGACAGAAAGAAGCCTTCTCCACCGCTAACTCTCCTTTGACAATCTTCAACTGCCCCTTTAAGGTATCTCTCTCATCTTCCAAAGCTTCCATCTCTATTTGAAGGCTTTCATATTGTGCTTTAAAATCATCCAGCCCACGCAGCACTTGCAACTCTTTCTCATAATTGGAGATTCTCTTCATAAGCTCCAAACCAATAAGGTGCGTCTGCAAAAATAGTAAAACAATTAAAAATGTTAAACTGTTAATTAAAACAATATATGTGCAAAAGATCTTTTAAAAAGTATATACCTTTAAGGAATTGTGCACCACCTTATTAGCCCAAGTGAGAGATGCATGGCTGTCAAGCTTGGCTCTTTCTTCAGGGCCAATTAAGGGCTTGAGCCACATTTCCGGCTCACCGGTGCTAATCTTCTTAAAGAGGCTACCACCAGCTGGAACCTCAATCATGACCCTTCTCATCTCCCTGCTGGAAGACCCTTCTTCTATAATAGAAGGCATGGAAGCAGGGACTGAAGGGGCAACAAAAGAGACAGAAGGGTCGGGAGCCAAAAGAGACGCGGGCGCTTCAATAGAGACGGAAGAAAGGGAAATTGAAGAGACAATAGAAATTGAAGGAGAAACAACAGCAGTAACCTGGGGAGTAGAAATAGAAGCAAAATGCTGGTAGATGGTAGCTAAAGGAACATCATCAGGGTCCATTTCAAACCCTTCATGAAATAGACGCTTAGCGGGATCTCGAGATGGAGACTGAGATTGATCACGAGAAGAAGAAGGCCTGATGGCCAACACGGAAGAACGAGGCGCGGGAGTAAACTCGTCGTCCGAAATTACCCGCCTTCTTCTCACCCGGTGCACTAAAGCACCCTCTTCTTCACCCTCATCTTCCCCTCCAGAGCGGGAATCTTGGGCTTTTCTTTTCGAAGCACTGGTCAGAATACTCTGGGCATAAGACAAAGACATCCTCAGAAGTGATGAAGATGCCCCACGGGTAGAAAACCCTATCAGAAAAAGGAAAAGAGTTAATAAAAAACTCAAGCAAGGAAAGGAGTAAGAAAAACTCTACTTACCGTGGGTCTTGACAATCCACTTATACTTTGCCGAAAAGTACTTCCAGGATCTTTCCTCGGCAGGAGCAGCAGTCAACATTCTTTCTACCCAACTGCGAATGTCGGAGACATTCTCGACAATATTCATAGTTGCTGTAGAAAAGAAGAAAACAGATACGGTGTTAGTAACACAAAATAAATTTTACGTAAATAAAACAGGTGCGAATCAAAGTACTTACGTGCACGATTCCACTTCTCAGGGAAGGGAAGATTATTCTCACCCACTAAAACAGCAGTGGGAACAGCCACGTACCTAAGGTACCAACCTCTATCTTTGTCATCGTCGGGGGTTACGAAAACCCTCTTGCTCCAGGCAACCAGAGTAAAAACCCCTTGGCGGAATAAAGCAGGAGAATATAAATGCATCAAATGATGAAATGTAAAAGGAATGGAAACATTTGAAGCTAGACTCTCAGACAGGCAACAACAGGCCATACTAAAGGACCAACTTGTCCTAAGAAAATATTAAAAAAGTGACAAAACTCTATGATCACAGGGTCAACAGGAGGCTGAAATCCTAATGTGAAAGGGTAAGTGAAGACGTAAGAAAAACCCGTCTTAAAAGACGTAATCCTTTGAGTACTGCTTGGCACAAGAACGGGAACATTAGACTCCCAAGAACACTCCCTACGAACGACGGGAATGTGACCTACAGTAATGATGGTAGCGTATTTCTCAATGCTATCTAAAGAATGAGCCTGTTCGGTAACAGGAGAATTTACTTCTGGAAAGATTATCTCCAAAGGAATGATTTCATCAACTCTGGGTTCATGAAAGTCATCCTTGTTCCTAGAAACATAATGAGAAGATCTACCTCTCGGAGAAAACAATGACCTAGCAGAAGAAGGAGAAGAAGAACCTCTAATAGAGGTACGTCCTAGGCTCCTTAATCGGCCACCTCTTCGACTCCTAGTCGGAGCAGAAGAAGAAGCCAAAGCTTCAACATCAACAACCTTTTCAGGTTGACCTGAGGAAAACATGTTTATAAAATCAAGAACGAAATTCTTTCACAGAGAAAAGATTAAGTTATGGAAGTTTTTCTTGATAAGGAAGAAAAGAAGACGACTATTTATACCTAATGGCGACCGTCGAAACTTGGAAAGGTAATGATGGAAAGTCATAATTAAAGGTGTCACTTCGGGACTAATGCAGCCGCAAAAATCCCTAAAAGACGCCGGGTCGTTTCAGAGCCAATTAGAAACGAACACGTGGAAGAAACATTAAATGGAAGTGATATACGACGCATGCGTCTTTTTGGAGGATAGTGCTGATGATAAGGTTCTTCTCGGAGAAAGCCAGACTCGGGTTCATCCTCAGCCATCTCATCCGATTATACCGGCCCTTACATTATCAGGGCTTGATTACCCTACGACGTCGATCCGCTCGGCCCTTTGTTGCCATTGATGAAGAAGATGGGGACCGAGGGTGGATGAGTCGATTCGTCCGAGTGCGGGCTATCGCTATTATCCCAGCAGAGTTCCTGCCATTTCCTGAGAAATAGAACTTCACACGTAAGTGGTACATTTGTGTTTTTATCATTTTGTTTATAGTGGAGGCCGACTCCGTAATAAAGTTTTCTTTCTTTTTCTGCAGCAACTGTGTGGTTGCCATTCGAGGTCCCCAACCTGACGGGTTGGACTCGGAACCTGGCAGCCTGCTCGACCCATGATGAGCGTAAGTGGCGAGACCTATCGAAGGGTAGATGGGAGGCCAAACACCACGGTGAGCGCCTTAAGATTCTTTTCTTTTAGGAAAAACTTTCCCTTTTATTAACTTCTCCACTACAGGCATTGGAGAATTCTCTGAGATAAGACTCTGTCCTCTCGGAGAGGAGGAGGGGTTGTTGGTTTCAAGGCCACAGAATGATAACAAGCGGATGGAGTCTGCGGTGGGCGAGGAAGCTCACAGTGAGGTAGGGTCTTCCTAGAGGCATAAAGGAGGTGAAGCCGAGACTTCCCAACCTAAGGTCTCTAGCCTCGGGGGAGCAGTTCCTCCTTTTCCACCGTCTTCTTCCCCGGTCGAAGGTACTTTGAGGGAGAAGGGTCTTCTGCCGCTGCTTTCTCCTCCCGTCTAAGTTACTTCGAAGGATATTCGGGGCCAAGGGACGTCTGATGGGAGCGGAGTCCCGAATGATAATGTCCACTCTCGGGATGGTTCGACTAGGGCCGAAGAGGCCAGACCAGGAGATGCTCGCTCGGCCTTCGAGGAGGCTCAGCGGTTCTGCTCTTTGGTAAGTTTCGATGACCTTTGAGGTTTTATTAGCTCCGTGTTTTCATTTTCTAACTGCAGCTTCTTTTTCATAGGCTTTTGACTAGCTCAAATCCGAGTTGCTTCACTGCGAGGCTCGGTTGCGAAGAGTTTTGTACGGGAAGAAATCCCTCAGGCTCCTATGTGATAAAATAACTAAGGAGTTGATACACCTCCGCTGTGAAATGGATCGTATCCAGAGCTACGAAGGTCACCTCGAGGGACAGGTAACCTTGATTTTAAGGACATGCATGTTTCTTCTCCTATCTTCGGAGATTAATATTCTAATGTTTCACTGTAAGAGAAAGACGGAGGACCTAGAATGCCTTTGGGGAAGAGGT
This sequence comes from Nicotiana undulata, assembly GCA_005239495.1. Lineage (NCBI taxonomy): Eukaryota > Viridiplantae > Streptophyta > Magnoliopsida > Solanales > Solanaceae > Nicotiana > Nicotiana undulata. The sequence goes on from ML299312.1 coordinate 5,534, forward strand.
GGTCAAGCCGAGTATGAGTTCAATGAGATAAAGGCTCAGATCGATGCCCAAGTTGTGGCCAAGAATAATGCTCTTGCCAAGGTTTCAGCCCCCGAGGTGCAACTCCGGAATGCTCGTGAGAACGGCTCGGTCCAGACGAGCAGGTATGCAAGGTTCGAGTCTGACCTTTTGAAGATGAAGGCTGAGGTAGTGGATTCCCGGGTTGAAGCCGGTGAGATCCAAGCTAAGGCCGACAAGAAAGTGGTCATATATTTAAAAGTTTTTTCCGATGCCCGAGCCGAGTTGAGAGGTGCTTCTTATCGTGAGAGCAGGAGAAGTGATTATGCCTGATGCAGATACCGAAGGGAAACCCTCGAGGAAATCCACGCTAGGGACTTTAATCTCTCAGAAGAGATAGAGTAGGCCAAGGCAGATGAATATGACGCCAAGTTCCTCATATCCAATTCCGAAGATAATGAGGAAGAGGCCGATAGATTCGTAGTCCCCGAGGGGAAGATAGTCTAGGCTTTCCTTTTGTGCTTTGTATTAGACTCCTTGTATATATATATATATATATATATATATATATATATATATAAAACCCTTTGACATTTCTAATTTGTTTGCATTCATCTTCTTTTTTGTCTTGAATTTCGACTGTCGATAACTAGTCCGCTGAATTGGACTTCGAGGTGAAAAAACCCTTAGGTTTTACAGATCGGCTCGGAGGCTTGTTAGGCTGGCTCGTAGGCTCTCATGCCTTTTCCCTTAGGCATTTTTTAGGCTGGCCCGTAGGCTCTTATATATTGGCCCTTAGTTGCTTTTTAGTTAACCGTTTAGGAATCAGTCCTCGAGTCGGGTTTCGACTCGAGCTCATCGACCCTTAGGTTATTGAATTAGCCCTGAGGATCTTTAGGCTAGCGCTTAGGCTCTTACGCGGTTGGCGACACGACCTTTAGTATGGCTATAGATTCACTCGCTAAAGACTTTATTGAAGTTTTTGCGTCCGTCCGACTCTTCGACGGTTAGTTGAGAACCTCGATTGTGAGTCATTGCGTGACGATAAATGAGCACCTCGGGAGGTGTCTCTCGGTGGTTGAAGTTTCGAAGCCTTGTTGGAGCTGATATTATCGAAGTTATTTTGCTTATGTCGAGGGTAGCCTGATTAACCGGTTCTTTTCGAAGTAATTTCGAAGTATTTGTGATTGTACGGCAACGGTCGGGCTTCCCCGAGTCTCGTTAGTTTGGTCGTAGCCTTATGATCGTAGTCATTGTGTTTGGCCGGAGCCTTATGACCGTAGTCATTGAGTTTGGCCGGAGCCTTATGACCGTAGTCATTGTGTTTGGCTGGAGCCTATGACCGTAGTCATTTGTGTTTGGCCGTAGCTTTTTGGTCCCCGAGTAAGTTAGCCTCGGCGTCTATATCGAGGGTACGCCTTTTTAGGGGTCTTACAAGTTCGAATATATAGCCCTGGCTTTAAAATCGGGATTATGCCTTTTGTAAGGTTTTATAATTTGGACATGCCTTACTTGAGGTCTTACAGTTTTGGCGTTACCATATGGAGGCTTTTTGGGCTCGAGGTTTCCCGATAGGGGTCTTATGGCCTCGAGTTTTTGATAGCTTGGTGAGGTGACAGTCGGCGACAGTCCCCGAGACATCGAACGTTTTTGTCTCTGGAGCCATTGCTTGTAATCTTGATATTGTCTTATTGAGGGATCGTAAACTCGAAGTATCCGGCCTTGAGGTCTTACGACTTCGAGTTTTTGGTGTGAGTCCCCGAGTGTTCGGGAACTTCCTGGCTTTTGGGCCGTTTCTTGTGAAAATAGCAAACCTTTTGAAAATGCAAAGCTTTTGGGGATAAAAGATATTTCTCTGATTGCTTGGTACATGTATACATTGTTTTTGCCATCGAGGGTTTGATTATTCTATGCGGACACGGTTCATTCGACCGTTTGGCTCGATACATTATTTTTCTATCGAGACCCTTTTGGCTTACTTCAATTCCTCCGAGGAGATGACCTCCCGGGGGGATGCCCCCCAGTATTCGAGGTTGGTTGAAGAGAAAACTTGAATACTTGTTGAGTTCTCCTTAGGTAGATATAGATGTTGCCTCGTTATAAACCTTGTCGGTAAAACCCATTTGGGATAAAATCCGATCTAAGGAAAAAGAGCGCAACGCAAGCTTTAAAACCTAACGCCTTCGAGCTGGAAGGTGCATCACTTTTTCTAATCGGACACCTGCACATAGGTTAGTATTAAATGTAAACAAAAATGGAGACAGTTATATCTTAGCAGCGATGGCGTTCGAGCCTCGATGTGATTCAACTGCTTGTTTCGAGGATGCGGTACGAACCTTTACTCATTAGCTAGGGTGCAGCCGATGATGTAGCTTGTGACTGCTACTTGGATGTCTGCTTATCCTTTGGATCCTTCGATGTAGAATGTGTCGATGCCGGTACCGCATCGTGGACCGCAAACATCTCTCTTGCTGCATGTTGCTCCCCGTATACTGTTTTATTACCTCCTTCGTTGGAAACTTCATCATTTGATGAAGGGTTGATGGTAATGCCATCATGCAGTGTATTCATGGCCTTCCAAGCAAGGCATTGTACCTCATGTCTCCGTTGATGACGTGAAACTTGGTATTTTGGGTTGTGTCGGCCATGTTGACCGGGAGGATAATCTCTCCTTTCATTGTCTCGCTTGCCATGTTGAATCCATTGAGGACTCGAGAGGCAGGCACGATCTGGTCGAGCAGTTTGAGCTTCTCCACCACCCTCGACCTAATTATGTTGGCCAAGCTATCTGGATCCACAAGAACACGTTTAATTTGAAATTTATTCACAAGAAAAGAAATTACCGGTGCGTCGTTGTGAGGTTGAGACAGGGTCTCGATGTCTTCGTCGCTGAATGTGAGGGCGTCCTCGGGTATGTAACATCGAGTTCGCTTTTCCCTGGTGATGGATATTTTTGTTCGTCTGACGATGGGTTCCTGTGGGATGTCGATTCCTCCCATGATCATGTGGATGACATGTTGTGGCTCTTCTGCTTCAATTTTTCTGTTTGCCTCTCTTTCCTAAAATTGATTTTTAGCTCGGTCGCCGAGGAACTCTCGGAGGTGCCCTTTGTTGATTAGTCGGGCTACTTCCTCCCGGAGTTGTCTATAATCTTCGGTCCTATGACCGTGTGTGCCATGAAACTCGCACACCAAGTTATGGTTCCTTTGCGATGGATCCGATAATATGGGTTTCGGCCACCTGGTGTCTTTGATTTTACCTATAACCGATACGATGTCCGTAACATCAATGTTGAAGTTGTACTCAGATAATCGGGGTGCCTCCACCGGCCCTGCGTGTCTGTTGAAGCCGGTTCTGCTCACGAGTCCCCGATGATTTTGATCTCGATCTGCCCTATGGTCGTTTCGAGGTATGTTACGCCTTGGGTCATTTCTTCGATCTTTAGTGTATGGTTGATACATTTCTTTGTTTGGCCTTGGTTCCTTTGCCAGGAGCCTGCTAGGATATACCGAGCCCGAAGGGGATCCCAGTTGGTCGTCTTCGACCCTAATCTTTGATTGATATCGGTTATGGACATCCGCCCAAGTGACGACGGGATACTCTATCAGGTTTTTCTTTAGCTGCTTCGAAGCTATTGAACTTCGTTCATTCAAGCCTTGGGTGAAGTCCTGCACTGCCCAGTCATCGGAGACCGGTGGTAATTCTATTCGCTCCATTTGAAAGCGAGATACAAATTCCTGTAGCATCTCGTTTTCCCTCTGTTTGATTTTGAAGACGTCGGATTTCCTTGTAGCAACCTTGATGGCACCGACATGTGCCTTTATAAAAGAATCTACCAGCATGGAAAATGAATCTATCGAATTCGGGGTTAGGTTGTGATACCACATCATATCCCCCCTTGATAACGTTTTTCCGAACTTTTTCAATAGGACGGACTCGATCTCGTCCTCCTTCAAGTCATTTCCCGTCATGGCACAAGTGTAAGCAGTGATGTGCTCGTTGGGGTCCGAGGTCCTATTGTACTTCGGGAGATCGGTCATTCTGGATTTCTTCGGGATGAGTTTCGGATCCACACTTGATGGGAACGACCTTCGCACAAGTTTCTTTGAATCTACACCCTTTAGAATTGGGGTGCGCCTGGGATCTGGTCGACCCTTGAATTGTAGGTTTCCACCTTTTTGCCGTTAGCTTCTATCTTTTTTTCACCCGATTCGATCTTCTTCTTGAGGTTCTCGAGCATCTTTATAATGGCAGGGTCGGCTGCTGATCCATTGTCGTTCGACCTCTCCGGTGCCGGTTCGACTCGAGGAGCCATTTCCGGTGCTACTGTACTTGGAGTTTTTTTATGGCTTTGCAGCTGAGCAATCGCCAATTGTGGTGCCTGCAACATTTCAAAAATGACGTGAAGGCTAACCTCTCTTTCCTCTCGAGTTGGAGTTTTCTAAACCTCCTGTTCGTTTTCTCGGCATGCACCCCATCAGTGCGAGAGTTTATATCGACGTGTTGGGCGTTGTGCGAGCCCACGTCCACGGGAATTGGCTCCGGTGTGTTCTTAGGGTTTTGCAGTGGTACACCAGCGCCTGAAATAGCTACGCCATTCTCTCCATGGTCCTCAGAGCCAATGTTTTCATGTGCATTTACTGAGTTAGACATTTTGACCTGAAATCAAAAATTCTTGGACAAGAAAATGTGTGAAGAATAACTTGTGATTTTTAGTAAACCAGCACTAAAACAATCACTATTATTTTTAGCCCCAAGGTGGGCGCCAAACTGTTTACCTCGAAAATGGTAATTACAATTAAATTTGATTTTCTTGTTTTAAAAATATGTGATTTATTTTAATACTAGCTGTTAGGCAATAGATGCTAAGTGTGAGTTGAGAAAATAAGATAAGAGTCAAAGAGAGCAAAGATATGCAAACCAAACTGCCTTAGATCGGAGTTTTGAGCTGGCCGGGATAGGACCTCGAGGTCGAGGCTCGGCGACAGTAGTGAATGCCCGATGAAGGTCTAATACTATTAAGGGCCTCGAAAGCGGCTATTTATGATCAATGATGAGTAATAAATGAAGAACAATAAATGAAACACAATAAATGTAAGCAATAAATCAAAGGAATCAACAATGGAGAATGTTTTAGTTAGAGAGCTGAGAATGTTCTTGTATTGAATATCATGTGTGCAAGAAATGATAAGGGTCGCTTTTATATAGGAGGGGATAATCCCAATATAGTGCATAAACATTTATTACAAAGATATGTAGTTGGTACAGCTATTTAATGCCACGGTACGGACTTGTACTATTCTTGCAAACCTGGTCAACTCTAACCACGTGCCTTTCGGGAGCTTCCGGCTCGCCCATGATAGCCTTCCATTTACACTGTCCCGGGGTCGAACAAAGGGAACCCTCAGGGTCGAACCTCGAGCTGTGCCTCGAGCCTTCTGAAGGCGGTCAGTGGAAATCCATAATAATCATAAAATCGATCTTTCCGATTTTAGCTGTATACAGTACTTTTTAGAATTAGTCCAATATTATTTGTTGACATCCATGCTACACAAAGGTTGAAAGGTGCACTTGGTTGAATATTGAGTTATTTATCCAACAGAACAAAGATCAATTTCCACTTAATACTTTTTTTTAATCTTTTCTATGGTGGTGTACCCATAATTTAAAAATTCTAGATTCGCCTCCGTACACAAGCTTTTATTTCCTCGCTATCCTGAGGTGTGTATTGTCTTTCTGTTCAAGTTGCTTTTGTTATTTGGGAACCTCTTAGGGGTCGTTTGGTTTGAATACGACTTATGGCGGGATAAATTATGTTGCGGTTAGTTATGTTGGGATTAGTTATCCTGATATTATTTTTTATCCACTATTTGGTATGTCGTATAATAAATGACAATTACATAATTTCTAAGAAGGTATAAGTTATCCCGACACTAATTATCCACCCTCTACAAGGTATAAGTTATCCGGGTGCTAATTTTAATCCCGAGATAACTTATACCAGGTTTGCTATCCAAATAAAGTATTAAAGTGGTATTAAATTTTTATACCAGCATTATACCTTCTTATATCTCATACCAAACGACGCCTTAGTTAATGCTGGTATAAGTTCAGCGGGGATTAGTTATGTTGTGATTAGTTATCCTGGTATTTTGTTTTTTGTCCATTTATTTGGTATGTTGTATTAAAAATGACAATTGTAATTTTTAAGAAAAAAGTATAAGTTATCCCGACACTAACTACCCCACCCTCTACAAGGTATGAGTTATCCCGATACTAATTTTAATCCCGAAATAATTTATACCAGATTTATTAACCAAACAAAGTATTAACGTGATATTAAACTTTTATACCAACACTATACCTTCTTATACCTCATCCAAACGACTCCTTAAAGTCCTAATGCTACCCTGCACGTGGGCGGCCTCTATCACTAAATTGAAATTTTCAAAGGATAAATCGCTTTAGTCACCAAAAGAAAGAAGAAAAAGTGAAATATATTGTTAGTTGAAAAAGGAATAATTGAAAGAAAGCTAGAATTTTCTTTTGATTACTTTTATTTTCAACAGACATTTTTCTTATAAAATTCACCCAACTTGGGAGTGTGTTAGCCATGTAAGGGGAAATGAAAAAGTAGATTGAAAACGATAGTTCTAGGGGCCAAAACCACTAGTTTATACCAATTATCAGTCAACTCTTTGGGGTCTTTTTTTTGGGGGGGGGGGGGGGGGGGGGGGGGGGGGGGTAAATAATGACTTCACCTTTGCTCTTTAATAAGTTGCCAGATTTTCTACTTGAAATCATGGAGGTCATATATTGAAAGGAAGAAGACAAAATAAAAATATATGATCTAGCGAGACATTTTTAATGAAATCAATGAGATTCGTCGAATTAAAATGGATCGGACAATATTTCACAAGTATAAAAATTAGGCCATTAAAATGTATTAGCTAATAAAAACGAAAACTCAAATGTGGTTTATTAGAGTCGGAATAATATGAGAACGAAAATGATAGCAAGTAAAAATTTACGTAGTAGAAAATCACACCTTTAAGTGATAAGCCCAGAAGCTTATTAGAGTAAAAAGATCAGGGTTAGAAATACTCTTTATGTTGATGTTAATTTGGTCCTATACATTATATAAGTAGTGGTTGCAAAAACTTAAAAAAAAAGAAGGAAACTTTTACCTCCTATAGCAAAGCTTTATACCTTATTTATTATAAATAAATATCCTTTTAAAATATATGTTTTTACTTTTTCAATATATTCACTGTATTTAACTGTATTCAAGTTAATTGTATAATTTCAAAGCTTCACTTTGTTTCACTGTTTTGTCCAATAGTATATATTCATCAATATGTATTCAATGTATTGTAGTGAATTCATATGTTTTTTTTAATTAATATAACTTATGTATGCAAATGTATATATGTGTTCAAATGTATCTGCAGTATGTATTAATATGTTTAGCACTATAGATGACCCACTATACTTCATGAATGTATTGTATGTATTCAACTGTATTCAATGTAATTATATAATTTTAATATATAAATCTATTTGTAAAGATACCATTAAAAAATATTTTAGTAAAGATACCACAAAAAAACGTAAGGATGGATTGAATCTCTGAAGATTGCTCTGTTTTTTGGGTGTTATTCGAAGAATCTTTTCTATAACTTGAAATACAAATTTTGCTTGTTATAATTGAGTTTGTTGAGTTATATTAGGGGTCTATCGCGTTAATTGATTCACTTACCGTTTTCAAACAGATCAATACCTCTTTTTTTCGCAGATTTTCGTTACTGTATTAACGAATATAGCTCACGAATACATATGAATACAATCTATGTTTACCTGGACTACATTGTTTTCCGCTGAATTTAACTATTGTATTCATGAATATAATAACTTGACTACATCGAATATACTTTATAACAAGTTAAAACATTATAGCTATAGGAAGTAATTAAGTAAAAGATAGCCATAGCAAATTAATAGCCACTAAACAATAGTTATTTCTGAATTTTTTTTCAAAACATATAATAGAAGGTAGAATTGTAGACATATAATTAATAAATTCTAAAGCATATAGAGTACTTCAAAAATTTCAAGTATATACTTTATCAAGTAAATTTGATCCTTACTGTATTTGTATCAAGCTAACCTTACTAGAAAGGGGCAAAAAATTTAACCAAGTGTGACAACCATTGTCACGTTGGTTGCTTTTTCTCCATCGTTAGCGAAAAATACACCTCTTTTTATTAGTGAAACAGACACACACCTATACTCGAGTCAAAATTTCTGATTTAGGGCGAAGAAACATTATTAATCCCTAGACGATAGAGATAAACTTTTGCGAATATAAGGATACAATGAATAGTACCCTCCCTTTTCTCAAAATAAAGTTGGCGTTCTTTATTGGCGGCTATCATATTCTATTTTTCTATTGAATATAAAACACTAGAAAAGATAATTACACTCTGCCCGAAATTTGCAAATATAGTACTCTAAAGAACAGAGATATGTCATATATCGCTGTTTTGGAATCATTATTTTCTTTTTGTTCCGTTCTAAAAAGAACGATTATTTTTTAAATTTGAAAATAATTTAATTTAAATTTATAATTTTACTCTTAATGAAATTTTTTTATAACCACATAAATACTCTAGATTTTTTTGACTTTATTAGGATCGCAAATTTTAAAAAATCTTTTTTTTAAAAAATAATTCTGTACCAATTGAAACCACTTAAGGAGTATTCAAACTAAAAGGTCCAGACTCCAGAGCAGTGTGACGGCCACGCAGCTCTTTGGTACAACAGTAATTTCCGAGATGCCTCTTAAAGTCAAAAAAATATCCTAGTGGATAACTTTATACGGCTATAAATTTAACCCTTGGTCCTGCTGTTTTTGTATCAATTTAGCTAACTATTCCAGAAAGAGAAAGCAGCCATGGTGTCCACTGCTTCAAGTTATATACTTTTTGTTCTTGTTTCTTCTTCCTTATTTGTAATAGAAGCTCAGATACCTGCACCAGTGAAGGGTCTTTCATGGTCATTTTATCAAACTAGTTGCCCTCAGCTTGAATCCATTATTAGGAAGAGGCTTGAAAAACAGATCAAAGATGATGTTGGCCAAGCTGCTGGCTTACTTCGCCTTCATTTCCACGATTGCTTTGTTCAGGTAATTAATACTATTGAGAATGGAGCTTAAGAAAAAAGAAGATTTTTCCAACAAATACTAAAGTACTCTAGAATTTGTGATTTTAAATATGCTATGATATTTGATGAGTTTTTAGATATAAAATGTGTCATTCTTTTTAGTAACAAGAGCGCATCGATTATGTTACTTCAAAGTAGATTAACTCTAGTTTTAAATTTGATGGATATGTAATGCAGGGATGTGATAGCTCAGTGTTGCTAGATGGATCAGCAGGAGGGCCAAGTGAGCAAACTGCAATTCCTAATTTGACACTAAGAAAGAAGTCATTCAAGATTATTGATGATCTTAGGAAAAGGGTTCACGATGCATGTGGACAAGTTGTGTCTTGCTCTGACATTACAGCTATTGCTGCTAGGGACTCCGTTGTCTTGGTAAGACTAATATACTCCCATTTAGATCTTGGTTTAGATCGTGCTAGTTTACTAGGCAGAAAAACTCTTCATTTTCATACCAAAACTATATGATTTGAAAGATCTAAGTTCATTTACAGAAAAAGGTTTTTTCCCCCCCTGAATTTGGGACAGGATAAAAGTGAGAAAATGTCAGATAACATTTTTAAAGACCGTACGTGAAGGCGTCATGAATGTGTAGTTGGTGTATATCTTTAATTTCAAAGAACTCGGGTCCCCCTCGTCTTCAAATTTAACTCTCTCGTCTATTTCGTATCACTTTTTTATATTTTAACAAGTTAATTTCTAGATTTAATTTTCATTACTTTATTTTTATATTGACAAATGCCCTAGTCAAAATTCTGACTTTTATATTGTCAGTATTTACTTATGAGCTAATGGTCATTTCAGACTGGTGGACCCAACTACAATGTACCCTTAGGAAGAAAGGACGGACTCAACTTTGCAACAGAACAAGCAACCTTAGACAACCTTGTTGCACCATTTGCCAACACCACAGTAGTCCTCAGTCGCCTTGCAACCAAGGGTTTAGACGCCACCGACGCCGTCGCTTTGTCCGGGGCCCACACCATCGGAATCAGCCACTGCACTTCCTTCACCGACCGTCTCTTCCCTAACCAAGACCCAACCATGGACAAAACATTCGCTAACAACCTTAAGACCAGTTGTCCAACCGCGAACTCCAACAATACTGTCGACATGGATATCCGAACCCCTAATTTATTTGACAACAAATACTACGTTGATCTCATGAATAGGCAAGGGCTTTTCACATCGGATCAAGATTTGTTCACTGATAGAAGGACTAGGGGTATTGTCGAGAGCTTTGCTAAGAACCAGTCACTGTTTTTTGACAAGTTTGTGATTGGTATGATCAAAATGGGACAGTTGAACGTGGTGACCGGTGGAAATGGTGAAATCAGGACTAGGTGTGATAGGAGGAACAAAGATAAGAAGGTTGACATTGCTACCGTTGTTGAAGATGTGGAGGAAACTTTCTCTGCTTTGTTTTAAGTTTAATAATAATCCTTTGTTTTCATCCTGGGAGTAGAGCTTTTTAATGCTTTTTTTGTAATAATAACGAGTGTCTTAGCTAGCGTAATAATAACCTTTTTTTTTTAAATGTAATGTAAGAATACATGTTTTGGATCTCCTTATTTTTTTCTTCTCGAAAAGTTTACATCATAATTATGTAAGTAGTTATATTTTCAACTATAAAAGTAGCTAGGCCACGATGTGTCATTATTAACTAGATTTGCATGGCTGTGGGAATTTAGTTCTGGTATTAATATATTTAGAAGTTGCAACCTTTTTTGAGACAATGAAGAATTTTAACATAAACAATCATCTACTACGAAATATATAATCAGAAACAACCATGTCATATTAAATGGATCAACCATAAATAGAAAAACATTTTTTTTTCTCGGTCCGCTATATTAATAAAAGACTTCCTACAGGTTGACCACTGACCTGTTGGCCGGTCAAGGTAAACTATGGGGTCAATTAGTTTTGTGGTTCTTTTTATATTTATTTTCAGTTTTATGATTATACTTCCTGTTTTACACATGAGATGTTTATTTTCATACTTAAGAGATTTATTTTTTACATATAAAAGATTTAAAAAGGTTATTTTTTTAATTTTAAAATTGTAAAGGCACATGAATGTATCAATAGCACGTAAAAAAATCTATGAACGATAGGTCAGAAAATGTTTTGGTCCATCCAAAGAAACTTTTTTGAAAAATTGGCATCCTATAACAACTCATAATAGGAATTAACAATTTTTTAGCCTTATATTAGGTTTGGCAAAGATAGCCACAAACAATTGGCATTATATAGCCAAATTCTAAAAAAACTACTCTCTTTTATATTCTCTCTCAATAAAAATTACACGCTTATTTTGGTTTCCCTCCCCCTTTTTCTCTTTGTATTTCTTCTTCTATCTCTTCTCTTTTGCTCTCATAGTTTAGCAAAAATTCTTGCAAATTATGTAAAAAAAATCAGTAGGATGAAAAGGTAAGGTTGATCTCACATTAGAGAAAATCAGAAGCAAAAACTAAAAGAGAAAAAATATATTTCAACTTTGTTTTTCTTTTCTCTCTCTTGTTTTTTTTTTGTTGGATTGAATGAGTGAGTGTGATTGAAATTGGTTGAATATACCTATACGAGGCTATATACAAAATTTGAGCAAGATTAACAAAAACTAAGAGAGAAAAATATATTTCTACTTTGTTTTTCTTCTCTCTTCCTTTTTTGGTTGGATTGAATGAATGAGTACGATTGAAATTGATTGAAAATAAATAGATGTGGCTATATACAAAATTTGAGCAATAATAGAAGTGATTTAGACTGGTTTCAGGCAAAAAATCAAACCTAAAAATCCAACTGCGACATGTGTATATCATATTATATATAGTGTATATCAGTGTATATGACACACAAGTTTTTAAGGGTGTATGTGTATATCACTTTGTATATCAGTATACAGAACAATTTTTGGATGCATGTGTATATCACATTGTATATCGTATATATAACACAAATTTTCATGGATATACACAGATACACATGATATACACGGGTTACAATAGGGGATACACATGTGGAGTCGTCTTGAACTTGAGTTTTCAATCTGAAATGTGTTATACAAAGAAGGAAAATAAAATTTTAATAATTTTTTTTTGATATATACATTGTTATTATGTTACACACTGTGATATACAAATAATATAATTATTAATTATTGATCAAAAAAGGAAAACAAAATTTTGATATAGCATGTTTAAGAAAGTTCTAAAATATAAAAATAATAAATATAATTATGGGAGTAAATAATATTTTAGTATATAAAGAAAAATAATTTTTGATGTACACAAAGAATAAAAATAAACTTATGATATCCATTTTGGTATATATAGTCCGATGTGCTATACACTGTGATATACAAATAATATAATATTTTTATTGTGATATATATTGATATAAAGGTAGCAATAACTATATGTATAATTTTATATTATTGAGATACAAATAATAATATTATTTATATACAAAGAATGGTAATAAAATTTTATTATACATGTTGGTATAGACAAAGAAGAAGAAAAGGTTGTGATATACTATATATTATTATTGTGATATATATTTATTGGTTATTTGATGCCAATATCCATAACTATGGCTATTTTCTGTCAATTATATGAGTACATTGTTATATCATGTCAAAACCTCAATTTTTTTCCCGGTTCTTTAAGAAACAAATGTGCCAATTGGCGGTTATAATTATCTCCAAATTGTATTTAATTATATATTTTACACAAATAGGTGATGGGTAATATTTTGCAGGTTCAAATTCGATTCTCACCATATCTGATATCTCTTTACCCTTTGCCCACTCCAGCCTCTCCAAAAAAGAAAAGAAAAATATAAATCACAAAACTAAAAACTTTATGAAGCCCAATTTAGAAAAAAAGAGAAAGTGAATGTAAAAGGAATTTGGGAAAGCATCTTCTTCATTCATTTTGTATTCGAATGATTTTATGTTATATATGTTGGTGGCGTAAAAATTATTTAAATAATCATATTACTTATTGAATAATTATAGATAAATGTATACAGTTAAAATTGAGTATGTTCTATTTATGGGCTCGAGGGATTGCCTCGATAGCTCATAAGGAAGCGAGCTCGAACTCGAAGACCAAGGATCGAGATTGAGCATACCCGATATTGAGCAACGGAATAGCAAGATGTCAGTGATCGATCGCAGATCTCGGCGAGGATCTCGGGAATGACGAACCGCTAACGATTATTGACATCAATCATGGATTTCATTTCTGAAATTAGAGTTGTATCTTATTTAGGATTCCTCTACTATATAGGAGGAACCTTATTCATTCATAATCACATACACTTACTAAGAAATAACAATACTCTGCTCTTTACTTGCTTACATTTTACTACTGTTCTTATTGTTCTTAACACTTGATTTCGAGCTTTATTCCGAATCGAGGTCGATATATCACTGCAACACTGGTTTGATTTAACTTTACCGTTCAATTCATTTATTTAATTCGTCATTTATCAATTAGTATTGAATAAGATCACGTATCCTTATAACCACATTACAAGTTTAATTGTTACTCGTAATTCGAGGTACACAGTTTGGCGCCTACCGTGGGGCTAAGGATAATAGTGATTGTTCAATGCTAATTCTGGTAAAACACACTATTTTACACTTGTTCTTGTCAAGAATTTTTGTTTTCAGGTCGAATCATGTCAAATTCCCAATTGTTTGCAACAATACCCAATCCAAAAAAATAATGGTATTTGAAAACCCAAATTTGAATTCAAAGCTTCAAAGCATTTTAATGGCTGTCAATGGTGGAATTGCTGCTCTTTTTTCCTTTGCTCTACATTACTTGAATTAGGGATTGATATATATATATATATATAGATATATATATATATATATATATATATATAGAGAGAGAGAGAGAGAGAGAGACGGAGACAGAGAGAGCGCAAGAGGGAGAGAGAATAAGGATGAAAAATAATTGATTCCTAATATAAAGGGATACACATTTAATTCGTAAAGTGTATATAATTGGTAAATTTGTATATAGGATGTAATAAAATTAAAACTTGAGTTGGGAGGGTAATAAAGTTTCAAATAGTGTATAGGAATGTAAGAATCTCTAAAATAAAATTTCAAAAATTGCCCTAAACTTTTGCATTTTATAAAAAGCTCACTTTCTGTTATTATGGCTCAACTAATTCCTATCTACCCATTTTTCCCTGATTGAACTCACACAACTTTGCCTTTCTCTATAAACAGAAGAAAATCTTCGCCAAAGTTGTTGTGCCAATCTGTGGTGATTCACAACATAGATAAAATTTGAAGGAAATTTGTTAAAATCTGCTAATGTATTTTCTCCAGATTTGTTCGCTTGTTTTGTATGAATTTTTACAGTTGTTTGGTACTTTTGATAATTTTTAAAACTTATGGGTATAAGTCATATTTTATGTTTTTTTTTTTCAAAAAAAAATGGTGAAATATGTTTTGAAAAATTATGGCCAAACATATTTTCATTTTCAAATCAAACTTCATTCAAATCAGATTTTTTAAAAAAAATTTAAGAATCTCTGGCAAAACGCTATATATATATATATATAAAATATATACTTTATACATATTATTTTTAAAGGCGACGAAAAATATATATATTTCTCAAAAGAAATGAAAAACATCCTCAAAGAGTTGACTATTAATTGGCCTAGCATCCAAACAAGTGGTTTTGGCCCCTAGAAATTTATCGTTTCAGATCTTCGCTTATGCAATTACCAGTGATTTCATATATTAGTTGATTTGATAGATTAAAAAAGGTAAATATTTATTAGCTATTTTTAATTAAATTATTCTTACTGTTTCAATTAGTGAAGTGTTATTTGAAATAAATGTTTAAGAAAAGATAAAGAGTGGTTTAAATATATCATGATTAACGCTATGAAGAATTTTCCTTAAAAAGTCTTGTGAAATTTTAAAAGGCCGCCAAATACTGTTGTTTCCATTTTTTCTTTCTTTATTATATGCATATTCTGCTTTTGTTTTTTCCCTTCTTTTTCTCTTTCTTCTTTGGTGATTAAAGCGGCTTGTTCTTTGACAATTTCAAATTATTTTCCTGGAATTGATAGAGGCCGCCCACGTGCAGGGTACATAGGAGGAGCTTTTGTTTTGTTGGTAACAATGACTCCACCTTTGCTCTTTGATATAAGTTGCCACATTTACAACATGAGACATAGCTTGAAATCAAGGGGTTAGCGGTTCTTATAGCTAATGTGAACAAGAAGTTTGACAAGCATAAACAAAGCAGACGTATCTGATATCGATCATGAGACACATTTTAGTGTATTCAACTAACATGACAAATTTATAATATTCTAGTGAAGTTAAAATACTATTGTATCCATCTCGCATAACATATAAATATATCATAAGCACACAAGAATAATAAGGCTAGTAATAATCTATTTTCACAAACTACCATTTCATTAATTTAAAAATATTACTTATTAAGCAACACTAGAATACAAATAACCTGCTTAGTAAGCAACAAGCAATTAAAGTGCATAATGAAAATAAAATACAATTACAAACAACCTATAGCAACTGTTTAGACAAAAGATATACACAACATAATGCGTCATTAAGACGGTATCTATGTGATCAAAACCCCCAAAAAATTACAAGACCTAATTTTTCTTAAATTTTCTGGACTTCTTTACTACACATCAACCACAAAATTAGACATGATTTTTTTTCACATTCCTGTCTCTCTTTGAAAAAACTACAACATCTAGAGGTTGGATAACATCAAGTTGTGAAGTGCCATCAACTTCAGTTGGAGGAGCAACATCCTCATTAGATGCACTGAAGCTGGTGAAAAATAAAAAAGATTTAGTTTGTGTTTTAAAATGCGATTGAACAATATTAAAGGTTAAGAATCACCTCGGTAATGGTTGAGCGATTGGTCAACATAATATTCCATCTTGATTTGGATTTAGAACAGAAGATGCTGCTACTTGCGCTGGCATCTGAGAAGCATTTTTTTCAAACTAAGAATCCCTCTAGCATTATGCTCAATCTTCTTGCGAATTGAACAACTTATCACTATGGTGCCTTTTTTAGATAACCTTTGATGTGCCTTTTTTCCAGCCATTTTCTCAGTCCTCATATTTGCCTCGTTGGATGCTTCAGCTTTCTTTTGTTGTTCTATTTTCTCGGCTTCCTTTCTTCTATTTTTAGGCTTCCTACCCCTCTTTTATTTCACTACCTGTGATGACCCAAAATGTTATCCCGTATTTTATAAGTCAATTCTGCGTTCCGAGGTCATGAAAACCTCCTTTTATCTTATCTCGATTTGCGTGCGCAGCCCGGGCTTATCGTCGGGAAGCCCTTATGTGAAAAACTGAGAAAAATGATAATTTTATTTTGAAATTTGAATTAAGTTGACTTTGGTCAATATTTTTGGTAAACGGACCCAGACCCGTGATTTGATGGTCCCGGAGGGTCCGTAGGAAAATATGGGACTTGGGCGTATGCCCTAAATCAAATTCTGAGGTCCCAAGCTCGAGAAATGAATTTTTGAAAGAAATTATTTTTCTGAAAATATTAAGGATTTTGAAAGTTTAATTATATTTGAAATCTGTGGTATCGGGCCCGTATTTTGGTTCCGGAGCCGGTACAGGTTCAATATAATATCTATAAATGTATGTAAAATTTGGTAAGAAACGGAAGTCGTTTGACGTGATTCGGACCCACATGCTTTCGTTGTTTAAGGTGTTATTTTGGCGATTTGATCGCACGAGAACGTCCGTAGGATATTTTTGAGCTTGTGTGCATATTTGGTTTGGAGCTTCGAGGGCTCGGGTGAGTTTCAGATAGGCGTCGGAGTATTTTTAGACTTAAAAATCTGGTGTTGGGTCAGTTTTCTGGTGTCTGAGTTTTTGCACTATGCGAACGCATGAGGGCTCATGCGAACGCACAACACAGTCTGGGAGGGGTAGGATTTTCTCTGTGCGAACGCACCACACCAGGTGCGAATGCGGAGCACAGGATCTCTGCTCTATGCGAACGCACCTAGGTGGCCGCGAAGGCATAGAGTACTAGGGGGCTGGGGCTGGGTAAATTTTAACCCTGTGCGAACGCACCTAAGGCAGTGCGAACGCGAATGGCATCAGATGTAAGCCTATGCGAACGCAACACCCAGGTCGCGAACGCATAGGGCAATTTCGCGCAGTTATTTTAAAACCAGTAGCCATTACGGGAATTATTCAAAACCTCATAACTTCTTCTTCCAAACTCCAAATTGGGCGATTTTTGAAAGAGAACTTCACCACAAATTCATAGGTATGTATTCCTAGACTTGTTTTCTTCAATTTTCATTAACCCCCATTAGATTTCTAGGACTAAATTATGTTCTTAAGGGTAGAAAATTAGAGAAATGGGTAGAGTTAGGGATTTTTGTACAATTGGAATGTAGACCTTGTTTTGGGGTCGAATTTCAAAACTAATTACATATTCGAGCTCGTGGGTGAATGGGTGATCTGATTTTGGTCCGAACCTCGTATTTTGACCAAGCGGGCTCGGGGTCGAGTTTTGACTTTTTGGGAAGAATGTTAGAAACGCTATAATTAAGCATTGGAATTGAATTATTTAGAGTTTATTGATGTTATTGAGTCAATTATGTCTAGATACAATCGATTTGGAGTCAAGTTCAAAAGGAAAAGCGATGATTGAGGCTTGATTTTGGTCGTGGAAGTCGAGGTAAGTGTTTGGCCTAACCTTAACTTGAGGGAATATGTGTTGAGTCTTATTTGTTATGTGTGTGTACCATGTTCTACGTATAGGTGATGTGACGAGTACCTACATGTTGGTGTCAAGCATGCCCGTGAGTCGGATATTATAAATTATGTGATTTCCATTGATATTTACTGTGTTATAGATTAAATTTCACTTTGGTGGTTTATTTGGTGGAAATTCTTTGTAATGAATATTGTTGAGTATGAGTTTCGGTTGAGAAATACTTGTAAGGATATGTACTTGAGTGAGATTGGTTATAGCTGTGTCCCTTGCCGGCACGGTGATATTTCTACTGTTGTTCCCTTGCAGAGGATCCCCCAGCAGCCATAGTTCACAGGAGGTCCCTACTATTACTCCAGCCCTCCAGGATACAATGGCTCAGTTTTTGAGTGCCTTCAGTACTCTGTCTCAGGCGGGATTACTTCCGATAACCCCAACTACATCCCAGGCCGGGGGAGGGACACAGACTCCCTCAGCCCGTACTCCTTTGCAGAGGGTTCATATTGGACAGGTTCCAGAGTACATTCCTATGCCCCCAACATCTCCAGCTCAGCATGAGGTTAGGGCAGCTGTTCTTGAGGCAGAGCAACTCCGACTCGAGAGGTACAATAAGTACCACCCACCTGAGTTCAGCGGACTAGCTTCAGATGACGCCCTGGTCTTTCTTGAGGGGTGTCATCGCATTCTCCGCACTATGGGTATTGTGGAGACGAGTGGGGTTTCTTTCACTGCTTTCCAGCTGAGGGGAGAAACTTATCAGTGGTGGCGTGCTTTTGAGCTTAGTAGTCCGGACGAGGCAGCTTCACTTACTTGGGCTCAGTTCTCCGAGATGTTCTTACTTGAGTTTGTCCCTCAAAGCCTCAGGGATGCTTGGCGGGCGGAGTTTGAGCAGCTACGCCAGGGTGCCATGATTGTGTCAGAGTATGCAGTCCGTTACAGCGATTTGGCTCGCCATGCACCAACTTTGGTTGTCACTGTCAGAGAGAGGGTTCGACGCTTTATTGAGGGACTCCACCCTAGTATTCAGACCAGCAAGGCCAGAGAGATGGAGACCGATATTACTTACCAGCAGGCCGTGAGTATTGCCCGGAGGATCGAGACTATGTTAGCCCGGGACAGGGATGAGAGAGAGGCCAAGAGGTCTCGAGAGACTGGTCAGTTTTCAGGAGCCCGTGCACCAGCGACACACTATGGTAGGGGTTTTGTGATTCGCCCCGTTCATTCAGCTCTCCCAGTAGCCAGTGGTGTTCCAACTCCTTCTAGACCTCACGAGCCTTATTATGCACCACCAGTATCTCATGTGCCTCCTGCTCGAGGTGCTATCACCGGCCAGTCCAGCAGGCTAATTCAGAGTCAGTTTCAGCCGCCACGTCCTCCGAGGGGTTGCTTTGAGTGTGGTGACCCTCGTCATGTGATCAGATATTTCCCCAGATCTAGGAGGGGTTCACCACCTTAGACTTATCAGGTTCCATGTCTTCCACCGGGTCCTCCAGCTATTCTCCCAGCCCCAAGTGCTACCCCACCTTCTCAGACAGCTCGAGGTGGAGGTCGAGGAGGTCGAAGTCACCCTAGAGGGGGAGGCCAGGCCAGGTACTATGCTCTTCTAGCCCGATCCGAGTCCATTGCTTCAGATTCAGTCATTACATGTATTGTTCCCGTTTGTCATAGGGATGCATCGGTATTATTTGACCCAGGCTCTATAGATTTGTATGTGTCTTCTTATTTTGTTTCACATCTTGGGGTATCTCGGGATTCTTTGAGTTCCCCCGTTTATGTTTCTACTCCTGTGGGAGATTCTCTTATTGTGGACCGCGTATATCGGTCGTGTTTGATTGTCATCAGTGGTTTTGAGACCAGGGCTGATTTATTATTACTTAGTATGGTAGATTTTGATGTTATATTGGGTATGGACTAGTTGTCTCCCTACTATGCTATTCTTGATTGTCACGCCAAGACTGTGACGCTGGCTATGCCAGGATTACCGAGGTTAGAGTGGAGAGGTTCCTTAGAGAATACCCCCCGTCGAGTCATTTCTTTTCTTAAGGCTCATCGGATGGTCGAGAAGAGGTGTGATGCGTATTTGGCTTATGTGAGAGATGTTAGTTCTAAGACCCCTATAGTTGAGTCAGTTCCAGTTGTCAGGGACTATCCTGATGTATTTCCGGCTGATCTTCCGGGTATGACGCCCGATAGAGACATTGATTTTGGCATTGACTTGTTGCCGGGCACTCAGCCCATTTCAATTCCTCCCTATCGCATGGATCCTTCTGAATTGAAGGAGTTGAAGGAGCAGTTGCAGGAGTTGCTTAACAAAGGTTTCATCAGGCCCACCGTATCACCTTGGGGTGCTCCGGTGTTATTTGTGAAGAAAAAGGATGGTTCGATGCGTATGTGTATTGACTACCGACAGCTGAATAAGGTGACAATGAAGAACAGGTACCCATTGCCCCGCATTGATGATTTATTTGACCAGTTATAGGGTGCTAGGGTATTCTCCAAGATTGATCTGCGTTCGGGTTATCATCAGTTGAATATTCGGGAGCCGGATATCCCGAAGACTGCCTTCAGGGCCAGATATGGCCACTACGAGTTCCTTGTTATGTCATTTGGGCTGACCAATGCTCCAGTAGCCTTTATGCACCTGATGCACAACGTATTTCGGCCTTATCTTGATACTTTCATCATCGTGTTCATTGATGACATTCTGGTATATTCTCGGTCCCAGGAGGACCATGAGCAGCATTTGAGGACCGTACTTCAGACATTGAGAGAGAAGAAGTTGTATGCCAAATTTTCTAAGTGTGAATTTTGGCTTGATTCTGTGGCATTCTTAGGCCATGTGGTATCTTCGGATGGGATCAAGGTAGACCCGAAAAAGGTAGAAGTGGTGCAGAGTTGGCCTAGACCGTCTTCAGCTACTGAGATCCGCGGTTTCCTCGGTTTGGCTGGGTATTATCACCGTTTTGTGGAGATATTTTCATCCATTTCAGCGCCCATGACCAGACTTACCCAGAAGAGTGCACCTTTTATATGGACTGAGGAGTGCGAGGAGAGCTTTCAGAAGCTCAAGACAGCCCTGACTACAACTCCAGTTTTAGTATTACCCACAAGTTCAGGGTCCTATACAGTCTATTGTGATGCTTCGAGGATTGGCCTAAGAGCAATGTTGATGTAGGACGGTAGGGTGATTGCCTACGCGTCAAGACAATTGAAGGTGCATGAGAAAAACTACCCTGTTCATGATCTCGAGTTGGCAGCGAATGTTCATGCCCTGAAGATATGGCGTCATTATTTATATGGTGTTCCCTGTGAGATATTCACATATCACCGGAGTTTGCAGCACATATTCTGGCAGAAGGATCTCAATTTGCGTCAGCATAGGTGGTTGGAGTTACTCAAGGATTATGACATCACTATATTATACCACCCGGGGAAGGCCAATGTGGTGGCCGACGCCTTGAGTCGCCGGGCTGAGAGTTTGGGTAGTCTGGCATATCTTCGTGCAGCTAAGAGTCCCTTAGCCTTGGATGTTCGGCCCTTAGCCAGTCAGTTCGTGAGACTGGATCTTTTTGAGCCTCGTCGGGTATTTGCTTGTGTTGTTGCTCGATCTTTTCTTTATGACCGCATTCGGGAGCGCCAGTATGATGATCCCAACCTTCGGGCTCTTCAGGATAGAGTTCAGCAGGGTGATGCCAGGGATGTGACCATAGGTGATGATGGTGTGATGAGGATGCAGGGCCGTATTTGTGTAAACGTAGATGGACTTCGGGAGTTGATTCTTGAGGAGGCCCATAGCTCGCGGTATTCCATCCATCCGGGTACCCCGAAGATTTACCAGGATCTGAGACAACACTATTGGTGGCAAATGATAAAGAAGGATATAGCAGAGTTTGTAGCCAAGTGTCTCAATTATCAGCAAGTCAAATGTGAGCATAAGAGACAGGGAGGATTACTTCAATAGATTAAGCTTCCAGAGTGGAAGTGGGAGCGGATCACCATGGACTTTGTGGTTGGGCTTACTCGGACCTTGGGGAAGCATGATGCTATTTGGGTTATTGTGGACCGACTGACCAAATCAGCCTATTTCATTCCCGTGTTGACTACTTATTCTTTTGAGAGATTGGCCCAGATCTAATAGTCCGGTTGCATGGTGTGCTGGTGTCCATTATATCAGATCGAGGTCCTCAGTTCACCTCGCACTTCTGGAGAGCCTTGCATAGTGAGTTGGGTACCCAGATAGATCTCAGCACATCATTTCACCCTTAGACGGACGGGCAGTCTGAGCGCACGATTCAGATTCTCGAGGATATGCTCCGTGCCCATGTGATGGATTTTGGAGGGTCATGGGATCGATACTTGCCTCTTGCAGAGTTTGCTTATAATAACAACTACCCGTCCAACATTCAGATGGCGTCGTAAGAGGCTTTGTATGGTAGGCGGTGTAGGTCTCTAGTAGGATGGTTTGAGCCAGGCGAGGCCCGATTGTTGGGTATAGACTTGGTTCAGGATGCCCTGGACAAGGTGAATGTGATCCAGGAGAGACTTCGCACAACTTAGTCCAGGCAGAAGAGTTACGCTGTTCGGAAGGTTCGTGACTTGGCATTTATGGCTGGTGATCGGGTTTTTCTTCGGGTATCGCCTATGAGGGTCGTCATGAGGTTCAGGAAGAAGGGTAAGCTGAGTCCGAGGTTCATTGGCCCTTTTGAGGTATTGTAGCGGGTTGGGGAGGTAGCCTATGAGTTGGCCTTGCCTCCTAACCTAGTAGGAGTTCATCCGGTATTCCACGTTTCCATGCTCCGGAAGTATCACGGTGATCGGACTCGTGTTTTGGATTTCAGCTCAGTCCAGTTTTACAAGGATCTATCATATGTTGAGGAGCCTGTGGCTATATTGGACAGGCAGGTCAGAAAGCTCAGATCGAAGAATATTGCCTCAGTCAAGGTTCAGTGGAGGGGTCATCCGGTCGAGGAGGCGACTTGGGAGACCGAGCAGGCTATGCGGAGTCAGTACCCTCATCTTTTCACAGCTTCATGTATGTTTCTATACTCGTTCGAGGACGAGCGATTTTCTTAAGAGAGGGAGAATGTAACGACCCGGTCGGTCGTTTTGAGAGTTAGAGCCCTGATCCCCTAATAACTGCTTATCCCATATCTATTTATGCTATTGAAACTTGCCGGAGCGTTGAGTGGTGAAATTCAGAGTGATTTTGGACACATAGTCCTTAAATATGGATTTTAGCTTTTAAAATCAGGCTGTAGCTAGAACTGTGTGAAGACGAATCCGGAATGGAATATCCTCGACTCTGTTAGCTTCGTTTGGTGATTCCGGGGTTAGGAGCATGTTCGAAATATGTTTTCGAGGTCGGTTGTGGATTTAGGCTTGAATTTGTGAAAGTAAGAATTTTGGTGATTTCGGCTGATAGGTGAAATTTTGATATCAGACTCAGAATGGAATTCCGAAAGCGACATCAGGTCCGTAATGTCATTTATGACCCGTGTGCAAAATTTGAGGTCATTTGGATGAGTTTAGACGTGATTCGGCATCGAATGTGGATTTTAGAAATTTCATAAGTTCTTAGGCTTGAATTTATATTTAATGATTTTTATGTTATGAGACGTGTTTTTAAGGCTCGACCAAGTTTAAATGAATTATTAGGGTTGATTGGTAGTTTTGGTTGAGGTCTCGGGGGCCTCGGGTGTGTTTCGGGTGCGCTAACGGGCATGTTTTTGGCCTAAGTCTTTGCTGGTTTTACAGTAGCAGTTGAGTGTTCTCTGCGATCGCGTGAATAAATCCGTGATAGCGTAGTGTTAGGTTGAGGTTGTCGGAGATTGTGCTTCGCGATCGCACAAGTCCAGCCGCGATCGCATGGTTATGGTCAGTTGGTCTCCGCGATGGCATGCCCAGGATCGCGATCACGTAAGGTATCCTTAGGTTGAGAGAGATGCAATGTTTGTTCTATGCGGTCGCGTGGCCCCAACCGCGATTGCATAGCTGTAAGGTCAGAAGGTCCGCGATAGCAGACCCTTAATCGCGATCGTGGTGAAGCAATTTCAGGCGCGTGTTTCATTACTCTCCGTGATCGCGACTCATTGTACGCGGTCGCATAAGGCAAATACCTGGACAGAATATTAAAACCCCAATTCGAGGGTTTAAATCTATTTTCACCATTTTTTATTTTGAGAGCTCGGGAGAGGCGATTTTTGAAGACTTTTGCACCTGGGTAACTTGGTAAGTGATTTCTATCCATCATAGATCAAATTCCACGATTCCAATCTTAAATCCCACCTTTAATTTCGAATATTTTGGGTAGAAAATGGGAAACATGGGATGAACTTCATAGATCAAATTATTGAGTTTTGATTGGGTGTTTGACCTCCGATTTGAGATATTCTTATATGGTTAGACTTGTGAGTGAACGAGTGTCCGGAAAATATAATTTTTACCCGACTCCGAGACGTGGGCCCGTGGGACTTTTTGGGTGAATTTCCTAATTTCGCGTATTAGCTTAGAAATAATTAGCTATTTTGTTTCCTTGAAGTGATATTTACATTATGCAATCGAATTGAATAGATTTGGGTCGCTCGGAGTCGGATACTCGTGGCAAGAGCGTGGTATTGAGTTGATTAGGGTAGTCAAGGTAAGTGGCTTGCCTAACTCTGTGTTGGGGATTTCCCTTAGGCATTTTTATACTAATTTTGTTATGTGGACTCCGTGTACGTGAGGTGACGAGCGCGTACACGGGTCATTGTTGCTAAAATCCCACTTTTCCTTCCATTACATAACTCATTTAGAATCTTATATTACTGTTTCATGTTATAACTGATTAGTTAGCGTAGGAATAAGCATGCCTACCTGTCCTTACTTGAATTTCCCCGTATTTGCTACTATTTTGCTCCATGCTTAGGTAGTTTTACCTTATTCTTGCCTAATGTTTTCTTGAATTGTTTAATTGAGCCGTATCCGATAGAATTCTGCATTTCATATTTAAATTGGGACTACGGATCCGGGAGCTTTCCCCCTGTACTACATTGCATATTTAAATTGGGACTACGGACTGAGATCCGGGAGCTTTTCATATTTAAATTGGGACTACGGACCGAGATTCAGGAGCTTTCCCCCTGTACTTCATTGCATATTTGCTGTTGAGATATATGCTGTGCTGAGCCGAGGGCTCTTCTTTATTATTTCCTTCAGTTTTCCTTCTAAATTCTGCTATCATTGCTTATTTATATTTCATTGTTTAGACTTATAACTGACTTGTTTTTGAAACTCAGTAGAGCCTTAACCTGACCTCGTCACTACTTGACTGAGGTTAGGCTTGGCACTTACTGAGTACCGAATGTGGAGTACTCACTCCCTTTCCTGCGCATGTTTTCCCTATGTGCAGATCCGGGTACCAGTACACAGTACCGTGGTTAGGCGCATCATAGAAGCTTCTTAGGATACCGCGAGGTAATTCTGCCGCGTCCGCAGGATATCATGTGTCCCCTTCCACTCCAGTATAGATTTAGAAGACATATATAGATACATTTTTCCTTATTCCTTTGTTTAGAGCAACAATGGTACATAGTTTGTGATTTGTGATATTTCGGGTTTTGGGAAAGTAAAAGCTGTACATGCCGAGCGGCTAAGTTTTATAGTATTGCTTCTTTACTGTTCTATTATTGTTTTGTCTTATTTTCTGCAAATTTTAGGCTTACCTAGTCGTAGAGACTAGGTGCTGTCCCGAGACCGTTCGGAGAGTAAATCGGGTCGTGACATTTCCCTTGTGCTTAACAGATTATTCTTGCTGTTATTTCTTTCGATTATTATTAAATTGCACAGTTTGTCTTAGTTGTCCTGTCCTAGCCTCGTCACTACTTCGCCGAGGTTACGCTCGACACTTACTCAGTACATGGGGTCGGTTGTACTGATACTACACCTGCACTTCTTTTGTTTTGCAGATCCGGGTACAGGACCTCTTGGACATTAGAGCTAGGAGGCTGCCTTCAGTCCATCCGGAGACACCGAGGTAGTCCTGCAGTCGTCCGCAGGCCTTGGCGTCCCCTCCTATTTTTCCTTGTATTTCTATTCTAGTCGATTCTGAACCGAATGTATTTATTTCTTTCAGACTTTTATTTGTATTACTCTTAGACAGTCCGTGAGATGTGACTCCACTATTCTGGGATTTGGCTAGTTTCGGTGTAACTTCATAAAGGCTTTGCTTTGGATTATTTATATATATCTTGCTTCGTCTTATATTTCATTCAGGTTAATGTTGTAGTTTATCTGTTATTATTTATTAATCAAGGAATAAAGTAAATTGGAAATACACGTTGGCTTGTCTAGCGGGTTCAACGTTTGACGCCATCACGGACCTGACGGTGGGAAATTCGGGTCGTGACAAGTTGGTATCAGAGCACTAGGTTGATTAGGTCTCACAATTCACGGACAAACTTGGTAGAGTGTGAGGGATTGGTACAGAGACGTCTGTGCTTATCTCCCAGAGGCTGCAAAGTTTAGGAATATCTTCACATCTATTCTTCTCTATCGTGCGATTTGACTTCTAAATGCTAATTGAATTTCTATTCTATTCTCTCGCAGATGGCGAGAACACGTACTTCTTTATCTACTGACCAGCAGCCCGAGGCCCCAGTTGCAGCTCCTACGAGGGGCCGAGGCCGGGGCAGAGCTCAGCCCAGAGCAGCAGTCCCAGTGGAGGACCTCAGGTAGAGTTTTCCGATGAGGTTCTTGCCCAGACAGTCCCGGTTGGACCAGCTCAGGTCCCAGAGGGGTTCATTGCTACCCCGGTACTACAGGATGCTCTAGTCCGTTTAGTGGGCCTTATGGAGAGCGTGGCTCAGGAAGGTCTACTTCCTACAGTACCAGTTGTCTCTCAGGCTGGGGGAGGAGCCCAGACTCCCGCCACTCGCACACCAGAGCAGTTGGACTCTCAGTTCCAGACGCCAGCACCTCAGACAGCTGGGGTAGTTCAGCCAAGTATTGTGGCTCAGGCCGTTGAGAGAGAAGCTATGTCTGCGGATGCTTTATGGAGATTGGACTGGTTCACCAAGCTGTTTCCTACTACTTTCAGTGGTGCACCATCAGAGGATCCCCAGGATTACTTGGACAGTTCCTATGAGGTTCTTCGGAACATGGGGATAGTTGAGACCAATGGGGTCGATTTTGCTACTTTTCGCCTTTCTGGTCCCCTCAAGACCTGGTGGAGGGATTATTGCTTGACCAGACCAGATGGATCTTCGCCTTTGTCTTGGGCTCAGTTCTCTAATTTGTTCTTGGAGAAGTTTCTTCCAGTCACCCAGAGAGAGGATCTCTGGAGGCAGTTTGAGCGTCTCTAGCAGGGTTCTATGACAGTTACACAGTATGAGACCAGATTCATCACTTTCACGACATGCTATCATGATACTCCCCACCGACCAAGAGAGGGTGAGGAGGTTTATTGAGGGGCTAGCTCAGCCGATTATACTACAGATGGCCAGAAAGACGGGCAGTGATATTTCATTTCAGGAGGCGGCCAATGTGGCCAGGCGAGTCGAGATGGTCTTATTGGAGGGTAGTGGTCAGGGGTCTGACAAGAGGCCTCGTCATTTTGGCCAGTTCAGTGGTGCCTCATCTGGAGGCAGGGATTCGTTTGGCAGAGGTCATCCTCCTAGACCCTTTCAGTCACCACTTCAGGTGTCCCGCAGTGCACCACCGACTCCTATCAGTGCACCGCCGCTCCAGAGTTTTCAGAGTGGTTATTCGGGTCGACAGGGACAGTTTCAGGGCTAGCAGTCTTAGCAGCTGAGATCTTTTTATACTTGTGGTGGCCCGGGGCACATTGCTAGGTTTTGCCCCCGAGCATCGAGTGGTTCTCAGCATCAGGGTTCCCATGCTATGATTCCCACACCAGGTGCTCCACCACCCCCTAAGCCAGCTAGGGGTGGAGGTCGAGGTGCCAGAGGTGGAGGCCAGACAATTAGAGGTGGAGGTCATGCTATTAGAGGTAGAGGTCATCCCGCAGTAGGTCGACCCAAGGATGTTCAGATTGGTGGGGCCCAACCCCGATGTTATGCTATTCCCGCCAGGCCTGAGGCTGAAGCCTCCGATGCAGTCATTACAGGTATGGTTTCAGTTTGCAGCAGGGATGCTTTGGTTTTGTTTGATCCGGGATCCATATTTTCCTACGTGTCCTCATATTTTGCTCCTTATCTGATTATGCCTCGTGATTCCCTGAGTACTCCTGTATATGTATCTACACCGGTGGGTGAATCTATTATGGTAGATCGAGTCTACCTCATGTATAGTGGTTATTGGTGGTCTTGAGACCAAAGTAGATCTTCTACTCCTTGATATGGTTGATTTCGATGCTATTTTGGGGACGGATTGGTTGTCTCCTTATCACGCTATTCTGGACTGTCATGCTAAGATTGTGACCTTGGCCTTGCCGGGAGTACCTCGATTGGAGTGGAGGGGGACTCTTGGTCATTCTTCCAGCAGTGTTATCTCATATATGAAGGCTCGGGGCATGGTTGAGAAGGGGTGTTTGGCCTATTTGGCTTATGTTCGTGATTCTAGTGCCGAGGTTCCTTCTATGGATTCTGTGCCCATTGTTCGTGAGTTTCCAAAGGTGTTTCCTGCAGACCTGCCGGGTATGCCACCCGATAGGGACATTGACTTTTTCATTGATTTGGCTCCGGGCACTTAGCCCATTTCTATTCCGCCATATCGTATATCCCCACCAGAGCTAAAGGAGTTGAAGGAACAGTTGCAGGATTTGCTAGATAAAGGCTATAATAGGCGTAGTGTTTCTCCTTGGGGTGCGCCAATGTTGTTTGTTTAAAAGAAGGATGGAACGATGAGGATGTGCATTGATTACCGGCAATTGAACAAGGTTACTATCAAGAACAAGTATCCATTGCCGAGGATTGATGATTTGTTTGATTAGCTTCAGGGTGCCACCGTGTTTTCAAAGATTGTCTTGAGATCTGGCTATCATTAGTTGAGGATTAGGGCGTCTGATGTCCCTAAGACATCCTTTCGCACTCGGTACGGGCATTATGAGTTCTTAGTGATGTCATTCGGGTTGACAAATGCCCCAGCCGCTTTCATGGAGTTGATAAACCGAGTGTTCAGGCCTTATTTGGATTTGTTCGTGATTGTCTTCATTGACGATATTTTGATTTACTCACGCAGTAGGGAGGAGCACGAGCAGCACCTTCGAGTCGTTCTCCAGAATCTGAAGGACAGTCAATTGTATGATGAGTTTTCCAAGTGTGAGTTCTGGTTGCGTTCGGTTGCATTCTTGGGTCATGTTGTATTAGCAGGGTATTCAGGTGGATCCCAAGAAGATTTCAGTAGTTAAGGATTGGCCTAGGCCCACCTCAGCTACATATATTCGGAGCTTCTTGGGCTTAACAGGTTGCTATCGTCGGTTTGTGGAGGGCTTTTCATCTATTGTAGCCCCGATGACCAGGTTGACTCAGAAGGGTGCCCACTTCATGTGGTCGGATGAGTATGAGGCGAGCTTTCAGAAGTTCAAGGCAGCCTTGACCACGACACCGGTATTGGTTTTTTCCTCAGGTTCAGGGACATATACGGTGTATTGTGATGCTTCTCGGGTTGGACTGGGTGTAGTGTTGATGCAGAATGGCAAGGTTATACCTTATACCTCACGTCAGTTGAAGGTTCATGAGAAGATTTGATGTTTTATACTTCAATACCACACAAGAGGGGGCGGGGTGATTTGCGTGGTGTCCAATTTTCGAGTGCAGTCTCTATAGAAGAACCTGGTTCTTCTTGGTGTTCCAACTTCTACAGTTTGCGGAAAAGTAATTGCATAATTTAAAGAACACAACAATTTTACGTGGAAAACACCTGGCTCAAAAGGTTAAAAAACCACGACCTACTTCCCAGTAGGATTTTCCCAAACTCTTCACTACAACTCTGAGCCAAACAACATTTACAAAATAAACTCTTTTGTAAACCTAAGGACTAACTCTAATCCCTTTGTGGCAAACTAGCCTCTAGCTAATTGCGACAAACTTTAAGTTAACTCTAACTTGAACAGTGTGTACCTATTACTATTTCTTCTAGATAAAGCTGAAAGATACAATTATTTAAACACCTACTACAAACCACTAGACTCGAAAGATAACAGATGGAACTGGTTCTTCTAGCTGGTTCAAGTAGCTTTTGTGTCGCACAAAGATTCTGCTTGCAAAATTGCTTTGGTAATTTTGCTTTCAGTTCTTGTTTCACTTCAGTGTTTGTGCATCAATTCTTTAGCAGGAATGCTTCAATATTTTATAGAGTCAGTAGTTGAGATGTGGTTGTTCAGTTCTAATGCAACTCTTCCTTGGTGGAAGAGTTTGTGTATATCTCAACTTCCTTGATCTTGATTCTGTCCTACTTGAAGTCGAAGTCCATCTCCTTATCAATTTGCAACCTTTTTGCTTAGGAGATAACCTCTTAGTTCCTAGATAATATTTATCTCCTGTGCATGTAGCTACTTGTGCCAATGGGTCTGTTTGACTATGTTTGCCCTGATGAACCTGGTTCAACTGGGTTGACATTTGTCAATCTTCAAAACCATGCAGTGACTTGATTCAAAAAATTCCCCCTTTTTGATGATGACAAACTCTGTGCTTAACCCTGTACATACTTCAATCCAACATAGACACTTTTTATAGATTTAAGCATTCATCATAGAGAAACCAGGTTCATTAGGTTATAAATATCACAAAAATCATTGAAATTTTGAAAAGCACATTTCTTCCCCCTTTTGGCATCATCGAAAAGTTGCAAAATGATAAACTTACCAGAAGTATTAACAATTACTCATGGCCATTGAGGCAACTGCAGGTGCAAAGCATGGATTAATCATCAAAAGAAACCAATAAATGTAATCTATATAAGAAATTGAGAAAGAATCAATAACCAAAAAGCAAAATTCATTGATTAGACAGCAGATCAAGCACCATACACAAAAAGAACTAAAAACAGTCACAACTATGAGCAAAACAAAAAAAAGAAAAAGTAGAACAAGCTAAGACAATTCCCAACTGGGTCATAGAGGGGTTATTTTGGTGGCACTGGGCTTCTAAGGCTGGGAAAGGGCAGAGGAGGTTGTGGTCTTGGCTTGAAGAAGGGAGAGAATTTGATGAAGAACACCCTCATTCTTCTCCTTTTCTTTGGCTAATTTAGCTTTGAGAGCATCCCGCTCAGCTGCAACCTCAATCAGACGAGATTTCAAACGAAGGATCTCCGCATCCTTGATCTCACCTTCCTACACAAGCGTCCTGACCTTGCTATTGATAGGTAGTTTCCTAGATGAACCAGGTTCATCCTCAGGAATATTAACAATGTAGTCACAGGTCAGCAACGTATTCTTCCCAAAGTAGTTCTTAGCAGTAGCCATTTCAGCATTCACTAGAACCTTGAAGTGAGCAAGCACAACAGTCAGGATAAACCCATAAGGTATAGCATGTGCCCTGGCTCCATTCACAACCCTATCCAAGTGGTGGATGATGAAGGCATGCCAATTGATCTGTTTACCCATGTACAAGCACTCCATGAGCGTGAGATCCATGTAGCTGGCAATGTGCCTTCGCTCTTACCTTGGAAGTAGAAATTTTATCACAAATTCAAAGAATAGTTTGTGCTGAGGCCTCATCTCACTCTTAAACAATGCCCTAGGCTCTAGTTCTTGCTCATTATCACAGAAGGACCTGGCGATTTGAAGAGCTGAGGGAAAATCATCCAGATTAGGCCACCTTTGCCTAGTGTAGTCATCATAACCCTCAAATGGGATATCCCGTATTTCCCCCAACTCTTTTACATCAAACGAAATCGCAACTCCTTGAACCTTGGAGGATACCCTGCCATCTTTGACAACTGCGTTGGCCATAAATTCAACCAACTCATTCCTAGCCAGTCTTCCCTCAAGGTAAAGAACCATGTCCTTCTACCCTTGCACAGCCAAGGTATCCATCAAGAAAATCATCCCTGATTCCTCAAGGTCTCTAACCAACTTCCCCTTCAAGGTAGTACGCTTTCCAAACATTGTGAGTTTGTCAGTCTCCTCACCAGACACTTCCTCTTCTTCTCCACTACATTTCTCATCATCAACACTCTTTACTTTCTTTGACACAGACCTTGTCCTCTTTGCACTTGTTGAGGGTGTGGCAGACACAGAAGTTGACTTCTTGGAAGAAGCCTTAGCTTTATTGGGGTTTGGTGTTTCAACCTCAACTGGTGCTGGCTGCTCCTCATGATGGACCAGTTCCAACTCATCGTCATCAACATGAACTGCCTCCACAGGCTCTCCAACTTTTTCCTTTCCCTTGGCAGACTTCTTCTTCTTGCTCTCTCTCAGAGCTTTTTCCAATTCTTCTTCTTGTTGCCTAACAGTGCTTCTAGTAGCACGACTCTTTAAGGCAGGAGCATCAGCAGATGATGAAGCTTTCCTCTTCTTGGTTGGAACTGGGTTAATGGTTTTCTTCGATTTTGGAGTTCTCTTCTTTTTGGGATTGTAGGACTCCCCCAACTTTTTCAGCATCTCAGCCAACGTTTCCTCAATAGATGAACTAGGTTCATCTACTGCTTGTTGTAGACTTTCCAGACCTGTTGCTGCTTCCCGAGAATTGCTTCCCCCTAAAGCTATGACTCCTTCAATAATAGGAGTGGGGCCACAAAAAGCCAGAATGGCACCTTCCTTCCCAGATCCCCTATCTGAACTCCCTTCTCCCTCTCTCTCGCAATATTGTTCCCAATTTTTCTTCGCCTATCAGGTACCTCTACATCCACTATCGAACCAATCAAGATAAACCTGTTATCAACCACTTCCGGTGCAGACCCAACTTCAAGATTTCCCTTTTCAGTGTCAGATGAACCCGGTGCTTTATCCTCGTTAGCAGATTTGAAGGACTCACTAGAGGATTCAGATTCTTGGACCTTGATAGCTTGAAGTATCTCATTTTTTTTTTTTTTTGCAAGAACCAGATGCAACTGTTTTCCTGGCCAACACCTTTACTCTTCGTGGTCTGGGGTTTGGAGTGGGGCTAGGTGTAACGTCTGGGACTGATTTGGGTGAAGGAGTGGATTCAGGGACTATAGAATGTGAGCTGTGTATAGATGGAGAACTAGAACCAGTGTTGGTTGATGAAGATGAAGCAGGGGGTGGTGAACAAGACATCGTTATGAAGATTTGGGGAGAGAAGAAAGTTCATCAGTTTGGCATGAGATGAATGATGAACTTGGTTCGACGGTTATGTTTTTGAAGAGGGGAGGTAATGATGGCCTTTTAAAGATGTGGTTATTAATTGTACAACGAGCATAATTCTTTAGTAAGTGGAAGTCTAATCGCTGCAGGAATGTCAGTGATTAGACGGTTATGACTCCCTAATATCTAGGCTAATTAAGGTTCGATAGGACTCTTTGGAACGGGTTCATTTTGGGATAAGTACTGAGAATTTGAAATGAACCAAATGTGGATAGAGTCCTGCTCATGTGTGACCATAACTATTTCAATAAGTGTATGGAGATGAGCACGTACCTTATCGGTCAGATGAATCAGCAACGATGACCCAAGTTCATCGTGTAGTCTTTAATTTGCCTCAATTTAGAAAGATAGAAAAATATCATTAGCAACCAGTGAATCATATTAATATATGGCAAGAAAGTATGTCAGTAAATTCATGATACTGGGCAACGATTAGTCTGGTTAATTACCTATTTTAATGTTTCTAGCCAAAGAAATATTTTTTTTTCATTTTTGTTTTTCAATTACGTGATCTTAATCATCCCTAATTCCAGCCTGTTTCTCTCAAAATGCTCCCTACTTAGTGCCTTAGTAAAGATATCTGCAATTTGTTTGTCAGTAGCACAGAATTCAATTGAGATCATTCCTTTTCCATAGTTATCTCTTAGGAAATGCTGTCTGACATCTATGTGCTTGGTTCTCTTATGATGAACCGGGTTCTTTGTCATGCTAATTGCACTAGTGTTGTCATAGAAAATAGGAATGCATCCAACCTCTATACCAAAATCCATGAGTTGTTGCTTGATCCATAACAACTGAGCACAACACGAGGCTGCAACCACATATTCAGCCTCAACAGTGGATAAGGCTACTGAATTTTGTTTCTTGGTGGCCCAAGACACAAGGCAGGAGCCCAAAAAGTGAGCCATGCCTGAGGTACTTTTCCTGTCAACTAGGAAACCTGCATAATCTGCATCAGCATATCCTAAAAAGTCGAAATTACTACCTTTAGGATACCAAAGACACAAATCAGTAGTGCCCTTCAGATATCTCAGAATTCTCTTTACTGCAGTTAAATGGGACTCCTTTGGATTTGCCTGAAATCTAGCACACAGTCCTACACTGAACATTATATCAGGTCTGCTGGCAGTGAGATATAATAAATACCCAATCATCCCTCTGTATAGCTTCTGATCAACGAAAGAACCAGGCTCATCCACATCTAATTTTGTAGTTGTGCTATGGGGGTGTTAATTTCTTTTGAGTCTTCCATTTTAAATCTTTTGAGCAATTCCTTCACATATTTTTGTTGATGGATCATTGTTCCATTTGAGTTTTGCTTGATTGGCAAGCCTAAAAAGAAGTTTAGCTCACCCATCATACTCATCTCAAACTCACTCCCCATAAGTTTAGCAAATTCCTTACTCAATTCTTCAGAGGTTGCCCCAAATATGATATCATCCACATATATTTGCACAACCAGAAGATCCTTACCTTTTTCCTTTAAGAACAAGGTGCTATCAATTTTACCTCGTTTGTATCCATGTTCTAGTAGGAATTTTGGTAGCCGCTCATACCATGATCTTGGTGCTTGTTTGAGTCCATACAAAGCCTTGTCAAGTTTGTATACATGGTCAGGTGACTCCTTGCTTTCAAAACCTGGAGGCTGTTTGACAAATACTTCTTCCTTTAGGTAACCATTGAGAAAAGCACTTTTTACATCCATCTGATGA
The DNA here is from genome assembly GCA_005239495.1 of Nicotiana undulata. Taxonomy (NCBI): domain Eukaryota; kingdom Viridiplantae; phylum Streptophyta; class Magnoliopsida; order Solanales; family Solanaceae; genus Nicotiana; species Nicotiana undulata. The sequence continues at coordinate 40,500 of ML299312.1, forward strand.
AGAGTGAATTCCATGTGTGCAGCAAATGATATAAGAAGTATGATTGCCTCCAGTCTTGCCACAGGAGCAAAAGTCTCATCATAGTCAGTTCCCACTTCTTGACTATATCCTTGGACAACCAGACTGGCCTTGTTTCTTGTAACAGTTCCATCCTTATCGAGTTTGTTCCTGAAGACCCACTTTGTGCCAATCACTGATCTGTCTAATAGTCTGGGTACCAAGTGCCATACTTGACTTCTTTCAAATTGATTCAGCTCTTATTGTATGGAATTTACCCAGTCAGCATCCTGTAAGGCTTCAGCAATGTTCTTTGGTTCGATCAAGGATAGAAAGGCATCAAACGCACACAGATATTTCAAAGAGGATCTTTTATTGATTCCCGATATCAAATCTATTATAATGTTCTCAAGAGAGTGAGAACTCTGATATCTGTGTGGTTTGAGCACCAATTGTTCACTCCTAGATAATCCCATGGTGTCTTGTTGTTATGGAACATGATCAGGGCTAAGGTCCATAGTAATTTGCTGTTGAATTCCCCCTGTCATGTTTCTTGGGGTAGTTGGACCTGGTCCATCACCTGTTCCATCTTCCATATTTGCTTCAGTTTGTTCACTACTTCTGACCAGTCCAAGCTCCTCATCTTCTGGTTCCTGTCTCTCAGAAAGAGTGTTAGTTTCATCAAAGACAACATGCACACTCTCTTCTACACACATAATTCTTTTATTATATACTTTAATAAGATTTTCTATGTGATGAATATCCCAAGAATACTCTCTCATCACTTCTGGGATCGAATTTACCTAGGGAATCTTTGCCATTATTATGCACGAAGCACTTGCATCTAAAAGCCCTAAGGTGGGATATGTTGGGCTTTCTCCCTTTAAGTAATTCATAAGGAGTTTTCTCTACCAGTGGTCTGGTCATGCATCTATTTATTATGTAGCATGCAGTGTTTATTGTTTCTGCCCAGAAGTTGTGGGATAGTTTGCTAGAAAGAAGCATGGTTCTAGACATATCTTCAAGAGTTCTGTTCTTTCTTTCAACAACCCCATTTTGTTGTGGGGTTCTAGGGGAAGAAAAGTTGTGATTTATACCATGTTCATCACAGAATTCAGCAAACTTTGCATTCTCAAATTCAGTACCATGATCGGATCTTATTGATGCTAGTTGATTTCCTAACTGTTTTTGAGTTTTTCTAACAAATGAAGTGAATATATCAAATGCTTCATCTTTAGATGTCAGAAATAAGGTCCAAGTGAACCTTGAGTAATCACCAACTAGCACCATTACATATTTCTTACCACCTCTGCTCAGAGTTCTAATAGGACCACATAAGTCCATATGAACCAGTTCCAACGTTCTGGTGGTACTGACTATTTTCTTGCTTTTGAATGAGGATCTTACCTGCTTCCCCCTTGAACATGCCTCACAAACTTTGTATTCCTTGAACTTAATGTTAGAAAGCCTTACCACTAAGTCCTTAGAGACTAATTTGTTTAGCTGATTTAGATTCGCGTGACCAAGTCTTTTGTGCCACAGTAGGAGATCACTGTTCAACACACTTAAGAAAATGAGTTCATTTTCAGACAGTATGGACAAGTCTATGACATAGATGTTATTCATTCTTTTTCCCTACAAAACAATCTTGTCAGCAAGCAGGTTAATAACAAAACATTTTATGGAAGTGAAAGCAACCAGGTTACCTCTGTCACACAATTGTGACACACTGATCAGGCTATATTTCAAGCCATCTATCAAGTACATATGTTCAATGGAACGTGTGTCATCCTTACCTACCTTACCAACCCCAATAATTTCACCTTTCTTTCCATTACCAAAGGGGACATTTCCTCCTTTGAGGTTTTCAAGTGAAAGGAACTGTTCTTTGTTCCCTGTCATATGTTTTTAGCATCCACTATCCAAGTACCAAATTTGGCTGCTTCCTCTCACTTGAACCTATGGTTCTTCATATGATTCCTCATCAGATTCGTCAATTTCCATGAGCGCTTGTTCTTCATTCTTACCATCTTCTGATCCTTCATCTGAGCTTTCCCCCCAAGCAACAACCATAACTTTTGTTGTGGTTTTCTTGGGTTAGACCAGTTCCTTCTTCCTGTTCCTTCTTTCAAATCTCTCCTTTTTCCATTCCACTTCCCACTGAGGACAATTCTTGATATGGTGGTCAGTCTTTCCACACTTGTAGCATCCCTCGTTGGCTGGCCTTTCTGGAGCTTTATCTTTGTTGTAGTTTCCACCTCTTGAGATGACCTTTTTCCTTATGAGGAAGTTTCTGAATTCCTTAGTGATCATGGACATCTCATCTTCCTCCAGATATGCCCCCTCAGTGATTCTCAGTGCCAGAATCCTTTCCTTCTTTGGAGCATCCATTTTCATGGTCTGCCTTCTAAGTTTATAGGCAGTAAGGTTACCAATTAGCTCGTCCAATCTGAGGGTTGCCATATTTTTGGATTCCTGGATAGCAGTGATTTTACTTTCCCAGGAAATCGGCAAGACCCTTGTCAGAATCTTCTCCACCCTGTCCTATTCAAGAATGACTCTACCAAGAGACTTAAGATCATTTGTCAGAGTTTTGAACCTTGTGTACATCTCTTGGATTATCTCTCCTTCTTTCATAGTGAAGTTTTCATACTGAAAGTATAGTAGAGTACCTCTTGATCTTTTCACTTGAGGTGTTCCTTCGTGGGCTACTTGTAGGGAACCCAAATTTCTTTGGCAGTGGTGCAGCTCTGAATTCTACTATACTTGTCTGGACCTAGTCCACAAACTAGCCACTTTTTGGCCTTAGCATTCTTCTCCCATTTCTTCAGATCCTCAGCAATGCAGTCAACTCTAGTCTTTGATACATCTACTCCTTCAGCAGTCTTCTTCATGGTGGCTAGAGGACGATCAGTGACTATGTCCCAAAGTTCATAGTCTTCTCAAATCAAGTGATCCTTCATCCTATTCTTCCACCAGAAGTAATATTGTCCATTAAAGAGTGGTGGCCTTGCAGTTGATTGACCCTACCAGTTTCCAGGTGGTGCACTCATTTTGATCTTTTCCAAAGTGTTAGCCTGTTCAAGGATAACCCGCTCTGACACCAATTGATGTTTTATACTTCAATACCACACAAGAGGGGGGGGGGGGGATTTGTGTGGTGTCTAATTTTTGAGTGCAGTCTCTATAGAAGAACCTGGTTATTCTGGATGTTCCAACTTCTACAGTTTTTGGAAAAGTAATTGCAGAATTTAAAGAACACAACAATTTTACGTGGAAAACACCTGGCTCAAAAGGTGAAAAAACCACGACCTACTTCCCAGTAGGATTTTCCAAAACTCTTCACTATAACTCTGAACCAAACAACATTTACAAAATAAACTCTTTTGTAAACCTAAGGACTAACTCTAATCCTTTTATGGCAAACTAGCCTCTAGCTAATTGCGACAAACTTCAAGTTAACTCTAACTTGAATAATGTGTACCTATTACAATTGCTTCTAGATAAAGCTGAAAGATACAATATTTAAACACCTAGTACAAACCACTAGACTCGAATGATAACAGATGGAACTGGTTCTTCTAGCTGGTTCAAGTAGCTTTTGTGTCGCACAAAGATTTTGCTTGCAAAATTGCTTTGGTAATTTTGCTTTCAGTTCTTGTTTCACTTCTGTGTTTGTGCGTCAATTCTTCAGCAGGAATGCTTCAATAGCTTATAGAGTCAGTAGTTGAGATGTGGTTGTTCAGTTCTAATGCAACTCTTCCTTGGTGGACGAGTTTGTGTATATCTCAATTTCCTTGATCTTGATTCTGTCCTACTTGAAGTCGAAGTCCATCTCCTTATCAATTTGCAACCTTTTCGCTTAGGAGATAACCTCTTAGTTCCCAGATAATATTTATCTCCTATGCATGTACACTTCTTGTGCCAATGGGTCTGTTTGACTATGTTTGCCCTGATGAACTTGGTTCAACTGGGTTGGCATTTGTCAATCTTCAAAACCATGCAGTGACTTGATGCAACAAGAACTATCCAGTTCATGATTTAGAGTTAGCAGCCATTGTCCACGCGCTGAAGGTTTGGAGGCATTATCTGTATGGTGTGTCATGTGAGGTGTTCACAAATCATAAGAGTTTGCAATACCTGTTCAAGCAGAAAGAGTTGAATATGAGGCAGAGAAGATGGTTGGAGCTATTGAAAGACTATTACATTACCATCTTATATCATCCGGGGAAGTCCAACATGGTGGCCGATGCCTTGAACCGGAAGTCAGTCAGCATGGATAGTCTTGCTTATATTTCAGTCGGGGATCGATCGCTTGCTTTGGATGTTCAAGATTTAGCCAATCGTTTCATGAGATTGGATGTTTCTGAGACCGGCAGTGTTCTGGCTTATACGGTGGCCCGTTCTTCATTATTTGATCGTATCCGGGATCGGTAGTATGATGATCCTCATTTATGTGTCCTTAGGGATACGGTTCGGCACAGTGGTGCCAAGCAGGTTTCAGTTGGTGATGATGGAGTCGCGCGGATGCAGGGCCGTATTTGTGTGTCTGATTTTTGTGGACTTCGCGAGTTGATATTGCAGAAGGCCCATAGTTCCCGGTATTCCATTCATCCGGGCACCGCAAAGATGTACCAGGATTTGTGGCAACATTATTGGTGGCGGAGGATGAAGAAAGATATTGTGGAACATGTAGCTCGGTGCTTGAACTGTCAGCAGGTTAAGTACGAGAACCAGAGACCCGGGGGATTGATGCAGCAGATTGAGATTCCTACGTCGAAGTGGGAGCGTATCACCATGGACTTCGTAGTTTGACTCCCACAGACTCATAGGAAGTTCGATGCGGTATGGGTCATCGTGGATACGCTGATCAAGTCAGCACATTTCAACCCTATAGTAGTTTCATATTCCTTAGAGAGGTTGGCAGATATTTACATCAGGGAGATTGTTTGCCTTCATGGTGTGCCCGTGTCCATTATTTCTGACCGAGGTACACAATTTACCTCACATTTCTAGAAGTATTTCAGCGTGAGTTGGGCACCCGGGTTGAGTTGAGTACATCGTTTCATTCTCAGACGGACGGACAGTCTGAGCGTACTATTCAGATTTTAGAGGATATGTTGCGAGCATGTGTCATTGACTTTGGAGGTTCTTGGGACCAGTTTTTGCCTTTAGCTGAGTTTGCCTACAACAACATCTATCAGTCGAGCATTCAGATGGCTCCTTATGAGGCGTTGTATGGTAGGCGGTGTCGGTCGCCAGTTGGGTGGTTTGATCCGGGAGAGGCTCGGTTATTGGGTACGGAGTTAGTGCAGGATGACTTGGATAAGGTGAAGATCATTCAGGATAGACTTCGTACAGCTCAGTCCAGGCAGAAGAGTTATGCAGACCGCAGAGTTCGAGATTTGGCATTCATGGTAGGAGACCGGGTAATCCTTCGGGTGTCGCCCATGAAGGGCGTGATGAGGTTCGAAAAGAAGGGCAAACTGGGCCCTAGATTTATTGGCCCGTTTGAGATTCTTGACAGAGTGGGACATGTAGCCTACATACTTGCCTTGCCACCGAGTTTATCAGTCGTGCATCCAGTGTTTCATGTATCTATGCTATGGAAGTATCTCGCCGATCCATCCCATGTGCTTGACTTCAGCAGTGTCCAGTTGGACAAGGATTTGACCTATGAGGAGGAGCCGATAGCCATATTAGACCGGCAAATTCGTCTGTTGAGATCGAAGAGTTATCCTTCGGTCCGTGTTCAGTGGAGAGGTCAGCCTGCCGAGGCAGCTACCTGGGAGTCCGAGTCCGATATGCGGAGCCGATATCCCCATCTATTCCCCGATTCAGGTACTATTCTATGTCCGTTCGAGGACGAACGTTTGTTTTAGAGGTGGAGATTGTAATGCCCCAAAAGGTCATCTCGTGTTTTATAAGTCAATTCTGTGTTTCGAGGTCATGAAAACCTCCTTTTATCTCACCTCGATTTGCGTGCACAATCAGGGCGTATAGCCGGGAAGCCCTTATGTGAAAAACTGAGAAAAATGATAGTTTTGTTTTGAAATTTGAATTAAGTTGGCTTTGGTCAACATTTTTGGTAAACGGACCCGTGATTTGACAGTCCCCAGGTTTGTAGGAAAATATGGGACTTGGACGAATGCCAGGAATCGAATTCTGAGGTCCCAAGCCCGAGAAATGAATTTTTGAAAGAAATTGTTTTTCTAAAAATATAAAGGATTTTGAAAGTTTAATTATATTTGAAATCTGTAGTATCGGGACCATATTTTGGTTCCGGATCCCGGTACAGGTTCAATATAATATCTACAACATGTTTGTAAAATTTGGTAAGAAACGAAAGTCGTTTGACGTGATTCGGACCCACAGTTGTAAATTTTGATACTTTGAGAGTTATGGAAAATTTCTTTGATTTTAATGATAAATTCGTTATTTAAGGTCTTATTTTGGCGATTTGATCGCATGAGAAGGTCCGTAGGATATTTTTGAGATTGTGTGCATATTTGGTTTGGAGCCCCGAGGGCTCGGGTGAGTTTCGAATAGGCGTCAGGGTATTTTTAGACTTAAAAATATGGCGTGGGGTCAGTTTTCTGGTGTCTGAGTTTTTGCACTATGCGAACGTATGAGGGCTCATGCAAACGCACAACACAGTCTGGGAAGCGGGGGGGGGGGGGGNTCGCGAACGCATAGAGTACTAGGGGGCTGGGGCTGGGTAAAGTTTAATCTGTGCGAACGCACCCAAGGCAGTGTGAACGCGAAGGGAATCAACAGTAAGCCTATGCGAACGCACCACCCAAGTCGAGAATGCATAGGGAAATTTCGCCCAGTTATTTTAAAACCAGTAGCCATTACGAGAATTATTCAAAACCTCATAACTTCTTCTTCCAAACTCCAAATTGGGCGATTTTTGAAAGAGAACTTCACCACAAATTCATAGGTATGTATTTCTAGACTTGTTTTCTTCAATTTCCATTAACCTCCATTAGATTTCTAGGCCTAAATTATGTTCTTAAGGGTAGAAAATTAGGAAAATGGGTAGAGTTAGGGCTTTTTGTACAATTAGAATTTAGACCTCGTTTTGGGGTCGAATTTCAAAACTAATTACATATTCAGGCTTGTGGTAGAATGGGTGATCGGGTTTTGGTCCGAACCTCGTGTTTTGACCAAGCGGGCCCGGGGTCGAGTTTTGACTTTTTGGGAAGAATGTTAGAAAAACTATAATTAAGCATTGGAATTGAATTATTTAGCTTTTATTGATGTTATTGAGTCAATTATGCCTAGATACAATCGATTTGGAGTCAAGTTCAAAAGGAAAAGCGGTGATTGTGTAACGACCCAGTCGGCCATTTTGAGAGTTAGCGCCCCGATCCCCTAATAAAATCTTCTCCCATGTCTCTTTCTGCTTTTGGAACTTGTCGGAATGCTGAGTTGTGAAATCCGGAGTGATTTTGGACACAACCCATAAATGTGAAAATTCGCTTTAGAAATCGGGACATAGTTAGAACGGTGTGAAGACGTATCCGGAATGGAATTCTGTCAACTCCGTTAGCTCCGTTGGGTGATTTCGAGGTTGGGAGCGTGTCTGGAATGTGTTTTCGAGGTCTTTTGTAGAATTAAGCCTGAATTGGCGAAAGTTAGAATTTCGCCGATTCCGGCTGATAGGTGAAATTTTAATATCGGACTCGAAATGGAATTCCGGAAGTGAGAGAAGGTCCGTAATGTCATTTATGACCTGTGTGCAAAATTTGAGGTCATTCGTATGAGTTTTGATGTGATTCGGCATCGAATGTGAATTTAAGAAATTTCATAAATTCTTAGGCTTGAATCTATGCATAATTGATGATTTTGATGTTATGAGACGTGCTTTTAAGGCTCGGCCAAGTTTGAATGAGGTATTAGGGTTGGTTGGTAGGTTTGGTTGAGGTCCCGGGGGCCTCGAGTGTGTTTCATGTGTTCAACGAGTATACTTTTGTCCTAAGTCCTTTGTTGTTTTCTGTTTTTTCATAGCAGCAGCTTTTTGTTAATCGCGATCGCGAGAGTTCCTCCGCGATCGCATAGAGTAAGCTGAGGCCGGAAGAAGTTTTACTTCGTGATCGCACAAGTCCCTCTGCGATCGCAGTATGTTGGGCAGTTAGTCTCCGCGTTCGAATATCTGGGATCGCGATCGCATAGTGTACTTCAGGCCTAGGGAAGTTTTGATAATTTCTCTACGCGGTCGCGTGAAGCCAACCGCGATCGCGTAGCTTTGAGTGGTTAAGGTCCGCGATCGCAAACATTTCACTGCGTTCGCGTAGAAGGATTTTAGACGCGTGTGGGATTACTCATCGCGATAGCGACTGTATGTCCGCGACCGCATATAAGAAATACCTGGGCAGATTCATTAAAACCCCAATTCGAAGGTTTCAGCCTATTTTCACATTTTTCGAATTTGAGAGATCGGGAAGGGCGATATTTGAAGACTTTTTCACCTGGGCAACTTGGGTAAGTGATTTCTACCCAACCTAGATCAATTTCCATGATTCCTAACTTAAATCTAGCCTTTAAATTCGAATTTTGGTGGGAAAGTTTGGGAAAAATTGGTTAAACTTCATAGGCCGAATTATTGAGTTTTGATTGGATTTTTGACATACGATTTGAGAGATTATTATATGGTTAGACTCGTGAGTGAATGAGTGTCCGGAAAATATAAATTTTACCCTATTCCGAGACTTGGGCCCGAGGGACTTTTTGGGAGAATTTCCTAATTTCATGTATTAGTTTCGAAATAATTAGCTATTTTGATTCCTTAAAGTGTTATTTACATTATGAAATCAAATTTATTAGATTTGGGCCACCCGAAGTCGGATACTTGTGGCAAGAGCGTGATTTTGGGTTGAGTAGCGCTGTCGAGGTAAGTGGCTTGCCTAACTCTGTGTTAGGGACTTCCCCTTAGGTTGTTTTGATACTGTATTTGTTATATGGGCGCCGTGTACGTGAGGTGAAGAGTGCGTACACGGGCCATTGTTGCTAAAACTTCATTTTTTTCCCTTTCATAACGTAAATCATTTACTCCTATTTCATTGTTTTCATGTCTTAACTGTGTAGTGTAGCTTATGAAGGAACATGTCTACCTGCCTTACTTGAGTTACTCCTATTTGCTAATATTTGTACCATGTTTAGGTAGTTTTATACGTATTTTCCTATGAATCCTTCTGAACTGTTCAATTACACTGTATCTTGTATTCGTTGCATTGCATATTTAAATTGGGACTACAGACAAGATTCCGGGAGCTTTCCCCCTGTATCACATTGCATATTTAAATTGGGACTACGAACGAGATTCCGGGAGATTTCCCGCTCTATCGCATTGCATATTTAAATTGGGACTAGGGACGAGATTCTGGGAGCTTTTCCCCTGTACTGCATCGCATATTTAAATTGGGACTACAAACTGGATTACAGAAGCTTTCCCCCTGTACTGTATTGCATATTTGTTATGGAGACATATGCTGTGTTGAGACAAGGGCTCTCTTTTATTATTCTTTGCAGTTTATCGTTTCTACCGTTCTGCTTTAGTTTATTATCTATCTCTGCTTAGATTTTTAACTGTTTTATTATAAACATCCAGTAGAGCATTAACCTGACCTCGTCACTACCTGACTGGGGTTAGGCTTGGCACTTACTGGGTACCAATTGTGGAGTACTCATGCCCTTTCCTGCGCATGTTTTCCATGTGCAGATCGAGGTACCAGTACACAACATTTTGGCTAGGAGTACTTTAGCAGCTGTCAGGAGACTGCGAGGTAATTCTGCCGCGTCCGCAAAATCCCACGAGTCCCCTTCTATTCTAGTATAGGCTTAGGAGACTTATATACATTTTCCTTATTCCACTGTATCGAGCTACATTAGTACAGAGCTTGTGATTATTGTGACGTTCCGGGTTTTGGGAAGTGAAAGTTGTAAATGTCGAGCGGCTGAGTTATATATTTTATGTATCCATTTTATTTCTATTTTTATATTGCTTTACTTTTCGCATGTTTTAGGCTTACCTAGTCGTAGAGACTAGGTGCCGTCACAAGCCCCGTTCGGAGGGTAAATTCGGGTCGTGACAAGTTGGTATAAGAGCGTCTAGGTTCATAGGAGTCACAAGTCACAAGCCGGTTTATTAGAATCTCGCGGATCGGTGCGGAGACGTCCGTATCTATCTCCGAGAGGCTATGTAACTGTTAAGAACAATCATATTCTTTGGAATTCCTTATCGTGCTAGTTGTTGTCATCAAAATTCTTAAACTCTATTCTATTCTTGCTTACAAATGGTGCGCACCCGTACCCGACGTACTGATGACCAGGAACTCGAGTACCTAGCCAAAGCCGCCAGAGGCAAGGGCAGGGGTAGAGGACGAGCACGCGGTGCAGCCCGAGCACCGGCTAGAGCAGAGACGGAGGAGTCCCCAGCAGCCACAGTTGGAGGGGCACAGGAGGCCCCTACTATTACTCCAGCCCTCCAGGAGACATTGGCTCAGTTCTTGAGTGCCTTCAGCACTCTGTCTCAGGCGGAACTACTCCCGATAGCTCCAGCAATATCCCAGGGGGGGGGGGAGGGGCACAGACTCACACAGCCCGTACTCCTGAGCAGAGGGTCTATATTGGGCAAGTTCCAAAGTATATTCCCATGCCCCCAGCAGCTCCAACTCAGCATGAGGCTAGGGTAACTGTTTCTGAGGCGGAGCAGCTCCGACTTGAGAGGTACAAGAAGTACCACCCACCTGAGTTCAACGGACTAGCTTTGGATGACGCCCTGGGTTTTTCTGGAGGAGAGTCATCGCATTCTCCGCACTATGGGTATAGTAGAGATGAGTGGGGTTTCATTCACTGCTTTCCAGCTGAGGGGAGAAACTTATCAGTGGTGGCGTGCTTTTGAGCTGAGTAGTCTGGACGAGGCAGCTTCACTTACTTGGGCTCAATTCTCCGATATGTTCTTACTTGAGTTTGTCCCTCAGAGACTCAGGGATACTTGGCGTGCAGAGTTTGAGCAGCTATGCCAGGGTACCGTGACTGTGTCAGAGTATGCAGTCTGTTTCAACGACTTGGCTCGTCATGCACCAGCTTTGGTTACCACTGTCAGAGAGAGGGTTTGATGCTTTATTGAGGGACTCCACCCCAGTATCCGGACCAGCATGGCCAGAGAGCTGGAGACAGATATCACTTACCAGCAGGCCGTGAGTATTGCCCGGAGGATTGAGAGTATGTTAGCCCGGGACAGGGAGGAGAGAGAGGCCAAGAGGTCTCGAGAGACTGGTCATTTTTCAGGAGTTCGTGCACCAGCAGCACGCTGTGGTAGGGGTTTTGTGAGTCGCCCCGTTCATTCAGCTCTTCCAGCAACCAACGATATTCCAGCTCCTCCTAGACCTCAGGAGCCTTATTATGCATCGCCAGTATCTTATGTGCCTCCTGCTCGAGGTTCTTTCACCGGCCAGTCCAGCAGGCCAGTTCAGAATCAACAACAACCGCCCCATCCTCCGAGGGGTTGTTTTGGGTGTGGTGACCCTCTCCATGTGATTAGAGATTGCCCCAGGGCTAGAAAGGGTGCACCATCTCAGTCTTAACAGGCCCTACGTACTCCACCGGGTCCTCCAGCTATTCTCCCAGCAACAACTTCTTCCCAACCTTCTTAGAAAGCTCGAGGTGGAGGTCGGGGAGGTCGAGGTCGCCCTAGAGGGGGAGGCCATGCTAGATATTATGCTCTTCCAGCTCGTTCAGAGGCCGTTGCTTCAGATTCGGTCATCACATGTATTGTACCTATTTGTCATAGTGATGCATCCGTATTATTTGATCTGGGTTATACGTACTCATATGTATCTTCTTACTTTGCTTCACATTTGGGGATACCTCGGGATTCTTTCAGTTTCCCCGTATATGTTTCTGCTCCCGTGGGAGGTTCTCTTGTTGTGGACCGCGTATATTGGTCGTGTTTGATAGTTATCAGTGGTTTTGAGACCAGGGTTGATCTGTTACTACTCAGCATGGTAGATTTAGATGTTATAATGGGCATGGGCTGGCTGTCGCCCCACTATGCTATTCTTGATTGTCATCCCAAGCCCGTGACGCTGGCTATGCCACGATTACCAAGGCTAGAATGGAGAGGTTCCTTAGAGTATACTCCCCGCAGAGTCATTTCTGTCCTTAAGGCTAAACAGATGGTTGAAAAGGGGTGTGATGCGTACTTGGCTTATGTGAGAGATGTTAGTGCTGAGACCCCTATAGTAGAGTATGTTACAGTTGTGCGGGACTATCCTGATGTATTTCCAGCTGATCTTCCGAGTATGCCACCTGACAGAGACATTGATTTTGGCATTGATTTGTTTCCGGGCACTCAGCCCATTTCCAATCCTCCCTATCGCATGGCTCCTCCTGAGTTGAAGGAGTTGAAGGAGAAGTTGCAGGAGTTTCTTGATAAAGGCTTCATTAGGCCTAGTGTATCACCATGGGGGTGCTCCGGTATTATTTGTGAAGAAAAAGGATGGTTCGATGCGTATGTGTATTGACTACCGGCAGGTGAATAAGGTGACAGTGAAGAACATGTACCCATTGCCTCACATTGATGACCTATTTGACCAGTTATAGGGTGATAGGGTGTTCTCCAAGATTGATCTGTGTTCGGGCTATCATCAGTTGAAGATTCGGGAGCCGGATATCCCGAAGACTGCCTTTAGGACCAGATATGGCCAATATGAGTTTCTTGTTATGTCATTTGGGCTAACCAATGCCCCAACAACTTTTATGCACCTGATGCACATCGTATTTCGGACTAATATTGATACTTTCGTCATCGTGTTCATTGATGACATTTTTGTATATTCTCGGTCCGAGGAGGATCATGAGCAACATTTGAGGACCGTGCTTCAGACCTTGAGAGAGAAGAAATTGTATGCCAAATTTTCTAAGTGTGAATTTTGGCTTGATTTTGTGGCATTCCTAGGCCATGTGGTGTCTTCTAATGGGATCAAGGTAGATCCGAAAAAGGTGGAGGCGGTACAGAGTTGGCCTAGACGGTCTTCAGCTATTGAGATCCACAGTTTCCTCGATTTGGCTAGGTATTATCGCCGTTTTGTGGAGGGATTTTCATCCATTTCAGCGCCCATGACCAGGCTGACCCAAAAGGGTGCCCATTTCATATGGACTGATGAGTGCGAGGAGAGATTTCAAAAGCTCAAGACAGCCCTGACTACAACTCCTATGTTGGTCTTGCCTACCGGTTCAGGGTCCTATGCAGTCTATTGTGATGCTTCGAGGATTGGCTTGGAGCGGTGTTGATGCAGGACGGTAGGGTGATTGCCTACGCGTCCAGAAAATATAAGGTTCATGAGAAAAACTATCCAGTTAATGATCTCGAGTTGGCAGCGATTGTTAATGCCCTGAATATATGGCGTCATTATTTATATGGTGTTCCCTGTGAGATATTCACGGATCACCAGAGTTTGCAGCACATATTCAGGCAGAAGGATCTCAATTTGCGCCAGTGTAGGTGGTTAGAGTTACTCAAGGATTATGACATCACTATATTATACCACCCGGGGAAGGCCAATGTGGTGGCCGATGCCTTGAGTTGCCGTGCGGAGAGTTTGGGTAGTTTGGCATACCTTCATGCAGCTGAGAGGCCCTTAGCCTTGGATGTTCAGTCCTTAGCCAGTTAGTTCGTGAGATTGAATCTTTCTGAGCCTAGCTGGGTATTTGCTTGTGTGGTTGCTCGATCTTCTCTTTATGACCGCATTCGGGAACGCCAGTATGAGGATCCCAACCTTCTAGCTCTTCTGGATAAAGTTCGGCGGGGTGATGCCAGGGATGTGAACGTAGGTGATGATGGCGTGATGAGGAGGCATGGCCGTATTTGTGTGCCCAACGTAGATGGGCTTCGGGAGTTAATTCTTGAGGAGGCCCACAGTTCGCGTTAATCCATTCACCCGGGTATCGCAAAGATGTACCAGGATCTGAGACAACACTATTGGTGGCGAAGCATGAAGAAGGATATAGTGGAGTTTGTAGCCAAGTGTCTGAACTGTCAGCAAGTCAAATGTGAGAATCAGAGACCAGGAGGGTTATTTCAGTAGATTGAGCTTCCAGAGTGGAAGTGGGAGCGGATCACCATGGATTTTGTGGTTGGACTTCCTCGGACTTTGAGGAAGTATGATTCTATTTGGGTGATTGTGGATCGGCTGACCAAATCAGCCCATTTCATTCCAGTGTTGACTACATATTCATCCGAGAGATTGGCTGAGATTTATACCAGGGAGATTGTTCGCCTCCACGGTATTCCAGTATTGTGATTATTGTGACGTTCCGGGTTTTGGGAAGTGAAAGTTGTAAATGCCGAGCGGCTGAGTTATATATTTTCTGTTTCCTTTCTATTTCTATTTTTATATTGCTTTACTTTCCGCATGTTTTAGGCTTACCTAGTCGTAGAGACTAGGTGCCGTCACGAGCCCCGTTCGGAGGGTAAATTCGGGTCGTGACATATTGAGGCTTGAGTTTGGTCGTGGAAGTCGAGGTAAGTGTTTGGCCTAACCTTAGCTTGAGGGAATAGGTGTTGAGTCTTATTTGTTATGTGTGTGTACCATGTTCAACGTATAGGTGAGGTGACGAGTACCTATATGTTGGTGTCAAGCATGCCCGTGAGTCGGATATTATGAATTATGTGATTTTCATTGATATTTACTGTGTTATAGATTAAATTTCACTTTGGTGGTTGTTTATTTGGTGGAAATTCTTTGTAATGAATATTGTTGAGTATGAGTTTCGGTTGAGAAATACTTGTAAAGATATGTACTTGAGTGAGATTGGTTATAGCTGTGTCCCTTGCCGGGACGGTGATATTTCTATTGTTCCTCCCTTGTCGGGATGTTGTGAATTATTGTTATGTTTCATATTGTTGATTTCTTCCTTTCCAAACTTCTATTATTGATATTGTTTGGGTGAGGAAGAGTGTAAAGCACGAAGGGTGATGCCGTGTATTGATTTCTGTGAGGAAGAGTGTAAAGTACGAAGGGTAATGTCGTGTATTATTTATTGTGAGGATGAGAGTGTAAAATCACGAAGGGTGATGCCGTGCCGTTTTTATTGATTATTGTGGGGATGAGAGTAAAAGGACGAAGGGTGATGCTGTGCACTTGCCTTTATTTATTATTTGGAGAGGATGAGAGTAAAAGCACGAAGGGTGATGCCGTGCACTGTTTTTCTCTGTGTTTGTTATTTCCTGTTGTTATTTTGATACATGAACTGTCATCTTACTCCGTTATTGCTGTTATTTGATAACTCTTTTCCCCAGCACGTTCCCCTTTTCCCTTGTGCTTAACGGATTATTCTTGCTGTTATTTCTTCCGATTATTATTAAATTGCACAGGTTGTCTTAGTTGTCGTGTCCTAGCCTCGTCACTACTTCGCCGAGGTTAGGCTCGACACTTACTCAGTACATGGGGTCGGTTGTACTGATACTACACCTGCACATCTTTTGTTGTGCAGATCCGGGTACAAGACCCCTTGGACATTAGAGCTAGGAGGCTGCCTTCAGTCCATTCGGAGACACCGAGGTAGTCCTGCAGGCGTCCGCAGGCCTTGGTGTTCCATCTTATTTTTCCTTGTATTTCTGTTCTAGTCGATTCAGAATCGAATGTATTTATTTCTTTCAGACTTTTATGTGTATTACTCTTAGACAGTCCGTGAGATGTGACTCCACTATTCTGGGATTTGGCTAGTTTCGGTGAAACTTCGTAAAGGCTTTGCTTTGGATTATTTATATATATCTTGCTTCGTCTTATATTTCATTCTGGTTAATGTTGTAGTTTATCTGTTCTTAATTATTAATCAAGGAATAAAGTAAATTGGAAATACACGTTGGCTTGTCTAGCGGGTTCAACGTTTGACGCTATCACGGACCCGGCGGTAGAAAATTCAGGTCGTGACACTATCTTAGGTAGGGTAACTACACTATCATTCTCAACTATATGCCAATAATCCTTATGATTTGTTGGGTTGATAAAATAAGAGTAAACACTCTTGTAGGTTTCAACATGGTAATAAGATACCACAAAATCCTCCAATTCGTCATTATTGCCAAGGATACTCACTACAACATGTGGGCAAGGTAAACGTGTGAGATCCCACCTCCTACAAGTACAAGTCTTTCTTACCAAATCAACAATGAATGCCCCCCAAGGCCTTCAACTAATACCTTAGGAACTCCTGAAAAGTCTGGTTTAAACATAGCACCCTCATTTCTAATTTTGATTAGTTTTTTTTATCTTATGGAAAATCGGCTATTGAAGCTTATCTAATCATATTCTTTTTGTGTGCATTAGCCTCATCAACTTGTTCTTTATCTACTTCAGCATAGTAATTACAGCTTTACTTCTTGCATCAAGAATGTATCTAAAATAAATAAACAATAATAATACATATAATTATAAACAATATTTATAAATATAAACAATATGTAAATTTCCTATTGAAATAGTATTTATGTTATAAACAGTTTTAAATTGCATATAGAAATTCTCACATAAATTACTGAGCAACATGTCACATCTCCCAATGACCCAGAATGTCACTAAGTCACAAGCCTCTATAATCTATTGTAGCTCTATACAAAGTCTGAAGATACATAAAAAGACTCTAGACGAGGGAGTAGAAGGGGACTCTGAGGATTCTGCGGACGCGGAAGAAGTACCTTGAAGTCTCCTAGAAAATCAGCAACACGTACTATCCTCGAGGTTGATAGCTCGTACTTGGATCTGCACACGAAAAACATGTGCAGAAAAGGGCATGAGTACACCACAATGGTACCCAGCAAGTGCCAAGCCTAACCTTGGTCGAGTAGTGACGAGGTCATGTTAAGTCCCTATCGGAGTAAACATAATAAATTAAACAGTAAAATATATAAGTAAATTTTATGGTAAAAAATTAAAGAAAACTCTCGCTAATTTAACAGTAAAGGGAGCCCTCCGCTCAGAACAAGGTGAACACAATGTGGATCCTCCGGGAATACCGTCCAGTAGTTTCGACTGATTATTCAGTACATGGGATCTCCCGAAATATGTTCGTAGTCCCAAAGTAAATATGCGATGCTGGGGGATCTCACGGAATACGTCAGTAGTCCCAAAATAAATATGCAAGACAGGGGGAACTCTCGGAATACGTCCGTAGTCCCAATTTAAATATGCAGCGCAAGATACAATGACATGTATGACATCGAACTATACAGTTTACACTAATCACAGATAAGGAAAATATGGATCTAACTAAGCATGGCGCACATAATGTCAAGTAGACAGTTAAAACACTTAAGCATGCTTTTCTAATCTAAGCTAAATAATTAAACATATTAGTACAATTTAATAAGAGAAAACAATTTATGATTTAAGAAGGAAAAATAGGATTTTTTTCAATAACAACATGTGTACGTACTCGTCACCTCACGCACACGGCGCCCACACATCAATTAATATCAAATATCCTAGGGCGAAAGTCCCCAACACAAGGTTAGGCAAGCCACTTACCTCAACCTCTCAAATCAACTCGATACCACACTCTTGCCACGAGTAAACAACTCCGAATGACCCGAATCTATTCAAATTAATTTCATAATGTAAATATAACTACAAGTAATAAATTTAACTAATTAATTCGAAGCTAAAGCGTGAAATTAGCAAAAACGCCCAAAAAGTCTCCCCGGGCCCACGTCTCGAAATCGGGTAAAAATAACAAATTACGAATACCTATTCACTCACGAGTATAACCATACCAAATTTATTAAAATACGATACAAAATTCTTGATCAAAATCCCAAAATTCGGCCTAGGAACTTTTCTCAATGTTTCCCCAATGTTTCACCCCAAATTCGAAATTAGATGATAAAATTAAGCATCGATTAGCGGGAATAAATTAAAACTAAGTAAGAATTACTTACCCCAAACGCCCACGTGAAAATCCCTCCAAAGATCGCCTAATCCCGAGCTCTCAAGTCCAAATGGTTAAAAATGATATAAACCCTCGATTTTGAACATTTTAAATCTGCCCAGGCTTTACTTAATCGCGATCGCGAAGAAATTTTTTGCTGCCTCATGATTTTACTCTATGAGACCGCGTCACACCCCACGCGAACGCGATGCAGTGTGTTACGACCCGGCCGGTCATTCCGTAGAATTTGCACTATTATTCCGGTTTTGCCTTGTCATGCATTAGTTATACTGTTTAGGATATGCTGGAGTCGGTTGGTTTGGGTTTAGAATAGTGGTAGTGAGAATTGAGACACTTAGTCTCTAAAAGTAGCCTTATAGTTGCAAAAGTCAACTGGGAGTTTAATTATTGGTAGACGACCTTGGAATTCAAGTTTTATGGCTCGGGTAGCTTCGTTGGGTGATTTGGGACTTAGGAGTGTGTTCAGAATGAGTTTTCGATGTCCGGTGTAGAATTAGGCTTGAATTGGCGAAAGTTAGTTTTTGGTGATTTCCGGTAGCCAGTGGAAAATAGGCTATCGGGGTCCGAATGGAATTACGACAATTGGAGCAGGTTCGTAATGTCATTTTGGATATGTGTGCAAAATTTCAGATCAATCGGAGGTGTTTGGATAGTTTCGGCATCGTTAATTGAATTTTTCGTTGGGGTCCTGAGGGGCTCGGTATTGATTTCAGATGGTTAGCGGGGATTTGTCGACTTGAATTGTGCAGCATCAGTTGCTGGTGTTCTTTTTGCTGGTGTGACCGCACCTGTGGATGGGGGACAGCAAGTGCAGGCCCGCATAAGCGGAATGGACTTCGCAGATGCGGATTTTGGGCGGCTCAAAGGAAAGTCGCAGATGCGAACGTGGGGACCGCACCTGCGGAGTCGCAGGAGCGGCAAAGGAGGCGCAGGTGCTGGTTTTGGTCTGTTTAATGAAAAGTCACAGGTGCGGTCCGGAGGTGCGGTCCGCAGGTGCGAAAAGCCTGGGCAGAAAGTATATAAAGTGGTTTTAGCGAATTTTGGTCTTCTTTTCACCATTGTTCATACACAGTTCGAGCTTTTGGAGGGTTTTTGAAGAGGAAAACGAATGTTCTTCATTGAGGTAAGGTTTTTGGACTTTATAACTCGATTATATGTGATTAAGACCTAATTAGTAGAGATAATTTGGGGAAGATCAGTGTAAAAAGGGTTAACTAGGGCTTGAGATTAAGAGACCTTCTAATGGTGATTTGAGGGGTCATTTGGACTCCGATTTCTGTGTTCTTTATAGGTATAGACTCGTGAGAGGATGATGATCGTTATGGTGTAAGTTTTATCGAGTTCCGAGACATGAGCCTAGGGGTCGGTTTTTGGCCAATTTCGAGAATTGTGCCTAATATTGATATTTTTCGATTAGGTTTCATCCCCCTAGCATATTTTGATGTCATAAATCTGATTTTGATAGATTCGGAGCATTCGGGAGCCGATTCGAGGGGCAAGAGTATTGCGGAGTAGCTTTTCGGGCGAGTTTGAGGTAAGTAATGACTTTAAATCCTGTCCTGAGGGTATGAAACCCCGGACTTAGCATCCTTTCATTATTTTGGAGTGACGTACACACTGGATGACGAGTGTGTGGCGTGCACTGATTTGGAAATTGGAAATCTGTTCCTTCGGAGACAACTATCGAGCTGCGAAACTGCTTTTAAATCATATGATAAATCGTATTTCTATGTTTTGATATAATTGGGCTGTAAGCCATGTTTGGGGCCATGTGCTGATCTGTTTTAACCCCTTGGGGGCTATTTTATGATTATTCCTCACGTGGTAACTATGATTTACACTCAGTCATTCTTGTTAAACTGTTTTGACACCCAGACTTGTTGATATTACTATTCATGAAATAAAATACTGTTTTGGGTCGAGAACCCCATTTTTTATGGCCCGAGTGGCATTTGAGAGTTTCTGACTGAGTGAGGCCGAGAGCCTATTTTTGTGAGGATATATGATACGAGAGAGGCCGATTGCCAGAGTGATTATTGCCATGACTTGGCTATTTATAGCGCTTGGGCTGTAGGAGCCCCTCCAGAGTCTGCACACTCTCAGTGAGCGCAAGTACCTATTGAGTACGAGTGACGAGTGATTGGGAGGTATGAGTGATGGTGAGGTGCTGGGTGACTGTTACTGAGTGATGGTGAGGTGCTGAGTGACTAATTATGAGTGATTATTTGGCCCAAGGGGCGGTTATGATGATATTTTATTTGAGTAATTGATTATGATTCATTTTATTTTTATACTGAGATCCTTGGGAATTTTACTGATAAACATTGGAAATCGTACTTGTTCAAAGGACTTTTACGGAAAACTGGATTTAAAGATATTGCCTAAATGTATTCACTGTTAGAACTCAGTATTTTACTATTTGTGAATTGATGTTTTGTTATGGTGTGTTTCTTACCGTCAGACTTGATTTATTTTCATTACTACTGAGTTGGCGTACTCATCACTACTCCCCGCACCTCTGTGTGCAGATCCAGGTACTGGTACTGAGCGCTAGCCACTTGAGTCCGTACGACGCCAGCATTTGGGATATTGAGGTTGCTGTCGAGCGTCCACAACATCTCCATTTCCCTTCCCTCATTTCGTATTTAGTATTTTGTTCTGAGGCATTGTATTATGACATTAGCAGTCTTAATATTAATCGTAGATGCTCATGATCTGTTGACTCCAGTTCTGGGAAATGGTTATAGACTGTTAGCTTATTTATGCTGTTTAAGATTTAGCAAAATAATATACTTGTTATGAAGAATTTTACTCCCTCCGCTTCACAATAAGTGTCCAGTTTCCTTTTTCATTTTGGTTCAAAATAAGTGTCCAGTTATGTTATCAAGAAAAAATTCAATTTGTTTTTACTCTTTTACCCTTTAATGCATATCCCTAAAAAACATTTCTCACTCCTCACTATAATTATGTGACCAATACTTTAATAAGGGTAGTTTAGTCATACTTCTTTTTTTGCAGAGGATTTAGCAGTTTCTTAATGAGCGTGGTAAAAGGAAACTGGACACTTATTGTGAACCAGTAGGGAGTAATGTTTTGGGAAAATTTTACTAAAGGAAATGTGTAATTATGTGATAGTGGCTAGCCTAGTTCCACGATTGGTGCCATCACGGCCTGTTAGGATTTGGGGTCGTGAAAAGTTGGTATCAGAGCTCTAGGTTACATAGGACTCAATGGTCATGATAAGGTTTAGTAGAGTCTTGCGGATCGATACAGAGACGTCTGTACTTATCTTTGAAAGGCTATAGAACTCTTAGGAAAACTCCTATTTTCTTGAACTCTGTCATGCCATTCTATTGGTTCTGCAAATCTAAACTTCTATTGTTTCATTCTCTCAAAGATGGCGAGGACACGCACTATGGATCAGGGTGACCAGACACCAGTTGGACCCGTGAGAGGTCGAGGCCGCGGTCGAGGCCGTGGTAGAGTTAGGGGACCAGCCCGTGCAACAGCCGGGACAGTACCAGTGGATCCCCCTACTATTCAGGATCAGGTCCCTGCCGCGGGTGTTCCAGCGGGACAGGCTCAGGCACCGGCAGCGCCCATAATTATTTCTGATCTTCAGGAGACCCTGGCTCAGATTTTGACAGTGTGTACTAGATTGGCTTAGGTAGTTGCTGTGTCTACTATTGCCGCTACATATCAAGCCGGGGAAGGCACTCAGACTCTATCTGCCCAGACACATGAGCAGGTGGTTCAGGGCCTTCCGAAATGGGGGCAGTCCCAGCCCAACCGGTTGCTCCAGTTCAGGACTATGTGTTCCCAGCTATGCCCGAGGATGAGCAGCGCAAGCTGGAGAGGTTCAGTAGGCTTTAACCTCCGACTTTCAGCGGCATAGAGGGCAAGGATGCCTAGGGTTTTCTGGATAAGTGTCAGAGGATACTCCGTACTGCTGGGATTCGGGAGACCAGTGGGGTCTCGTTTACTACATTTCAATTTGCTGGTGCTGCTTTCACTTGGTGGGAGGCAATTGAGAGGCGTAGGCCTGTTGGTTCAGCACCCCTCACCTGGCAGCAGTTCTCCACTATCTTTCTGGAGAAGTATGTTCCTCAGTCCCAGAGGGAGGAGAAGCGCATGCAGTTTGAATAGCTGAACCAGGGAGAGTTGTCAGTTACACAGTACGAGATGCGGTTTTCTGAGTTGGCTCGACATGCTACCGAGTTAGTCCCTACTGATAGGTAGAAGATCAGGAAGTTGGTAGATGGCCTCACGTATCAGCTCCGGATTTTGATGACTAGGGAGAGGGTGTCAGGTGCTACATTCGAGTAGTTTGTTGTCATTGCTCAGGATATTGAGTCGGTTCACAGGTAGGAGCGAGAGGAGAGGGAGGCCAAGAGGCCTCGGGGATCAGGTAGCTTCAGTGGTGCCCCTCCCAGAGGGCAGTTTCAGCACAGTAGAGGTAGTCCATTTAGACCTCCTCAGCCCGTTCGCCCAGCTTATAGTGGCACATCTTCGAGGCAGCTCTTCTCCAGGCCGTTCTTCCTGCAGTGCCCTTCCAAGTCAGAGTTCCTTAGAGCATCATCTTTCCAGGGTTCTTCTATGCATGGTTCATCCGGTAGCTATCCTGGTGGAAGGGGTTCCCTTCAGTCCCCATCTCCAGCTCTAGGGAGTTGCTTTGAGTGTGGAGAGCTTGGACATGTATGGAGGCAATGTCCTCGTCGTCCTGGT
Source organism: Nicotiana undulata (assembly GCA_005239495.1). Taxonomy (NCBI): domain Eukaryota; kingdom Viridiplantae; phylum Streptophyta; class Magnoliopsida; order Solanales; family Solanaceae; genus Nicotiana; species Nicotiana undulata. The sequence goes on from ML299312.1 coordinate 63,177, forward strand.
AGTTCAGCTCAGCAGAGGGGTCAACCTTCGACATCTGCCCCAGTAACTACACCACCCACCCAGGCAGCTAGGGGTGGTGGTCAGTCAGCTAGAGGCCGCCCTAGAGGGGGAGGTTGAGCAGGTGGAGCTCAGCCAAATATCTATGCACTCCCAGCTAGGCCTGATGTCATGGCCTCCGATGGAGTGATCACAGGTATTATCTCAGTCTGTCACAGAGATGCTTTGGCTTTATCTGACCCTGGTTCTACATACTCTTATGTTTCGTCATATTTTGCTCACTTTCTGGATATGCCCCGTGAGTCTTTAGTTACGTTTGTTCATGTGTCGACTTCGGTGGGCGACACTATTATTGTGGACCATGTGTATTGGTCGTGTGTGGTATCTATTTGGGTTTAGAGACCCGAGTAGACTTATTGCAATCAGCATGGTTGATTTTGATGTGATATTGGGCATAGATTGGTTATCCTCGTGTCATGCTATTCTTGATTGTCACGCCAAGACCGTGACCTTGGGTATGCCTGGAGTTCCAAGAGTTAAGTGGAGAGGGTCTATTGAGTATGTGCCTAGCAGGGTGATTTCTTACTCGAAGGCTCAGCGTATGGTTGAGAAGGGATATTAATCTTATCTGGCTTTTGTGAGGGATGTTAGTGGTGAGACTCCTTCTGTTGAATCAGTTCCTGTAGTCCGTGACTTTCTGGACGTTTTCCCTATAGACCTGCCAAGCCTGCCACCTGACAGGGACATTGATTTTGGTATTGACTTGGTGCCAGGAACCTAGCCTATCTCTACTCCACCTTATCGTATGGCACCAACGGAGTTGAAGGAATTGAAAGAACAACTTCAAGAACTCCTAGATAAGGGGTTCATTCGGCCTAGTGTGTCACCTTAGGGCGCACCGGTGTTGTTTGTGAAGAAGAAGGATGGTTCTATGCGCATGTGTATTGATTATCGACAACTGAACAAGGTTACAGTGAAAAACTGGTATCCTTTGCCCCATATTGATGACTTGTTTGACCAGCTTCGGGGAGCTAGAGTGTTTTTACTAAGTTTGATTTGAGATCTGGGTATCATCAGCTGAAGGTTTAGGATTCTGACATTCCGAAGCCTGCTTTCAGGACCAGATATGGTCATTATGAGTTTTCGGTTATGTCATTTGGGCTGACCAATGCCCTAGCCGTGTTCATGAATTCGATGAACATCGTGTTTCATCCTTACCTTGATTCTTTCGTCATTGTGTTCAATGATGACATCCTAGTATATTCCCGTAGCCAGGAGGAACATGCTCAACATTTGAGGGTTGTGTTACAGAGGTTGAGGGAGGAGAAACTTTATGCAAAGTTCTCCAAGTGTGAGTTTTGGCTTGGTTCAATAGCTTTCTTGGGGAGCGTGGTGTCAGTGAGGGTATTCAGGTTGATACGAAGAAGATTGAGGCGGTGCAGAGTTGGCCCATACCGTCCTCAGCTACAGAGATTAGGAGTTTCCTTGCTTTGGAGGGATATTACCGTCTCTTTTTGGAGGGGTTCTCTTCTATTGCTTCACCCTTGACCAGACTAACCCAGAAGGGTGCCCCATTCAAATGGTCCGATGAGTGTGAGGAGAGATTTCAGAAGCTCAAGTAAGCATCGACCACAACTCCGGTATTGGATTTGCCTACTGGTTCGGGTTCTTATACAATCTACTGTGATGCTTCTAGAGTTGGCTTGGGAGCGGTATTAATGCAGGACGGTAGGGTGATTTCCTACGCGTCTAGGCAGTTGAAGGTGCACGAGAAAAATTATCCAATGCACGATCTTGAGTTAGCTGCCATTGTTCATGCCTTGAAGATTTGGCGCCACTATTTGTATGGAGTGCAGTGTGAGATTTTCACCGATCATCGTGGTTTGCAGTATCTGCTGAAGCAGAAGGACTTGAATTTGCGTCAGAGGAGGTAGTTAGAGCTTCTCAAGGATTATGACCTCACTATTTTATATCATCCGGGGAAGGCCATTGTATTGGCCGATGCCCTGAGTCGCAGAGTAGAGAGTTTGGGGAGTCTAGCCTACCTTTCAGTAGCAAAGCGACCTTTAGCACTTGATGTTCAGGCTTTAGCGGGTTAGTTGGTGGGATTGGATTTGTCAGAGCCTCCATGGGTATTAGCTAGTGTGGCTTCCAGTTTTTCTCTTTGTGATCAGATTAGAGCACGCCAGTATGATGACCGACACTTGTTAGTTATTCAGGACAGGGTCCGTCGAGGTGATGCCAGGGATGTGACTATCGATGATGACGGGGTTATGAGGATGCAGGGCCGTATTTGCGTGCCCAATGTGGATGGGTTTCGAGAGTTGATATTAGCAGAGGCCTATAGCTCGTGGTATTCCATCCATCCGAGTGCCGCGAAGATGTATCAGGATCTGAGACAGCAGTATTGGTGGAGGCGGATGAAGAGAGATATTGTTGAGTATGTAAGACGGTGTCTCAACTACCAACAGGTCAAGTATGAGCACCAGAGACCAGATGGATTACTTCAGAGGTTAGGTTTTCCGGAGTGGAAGTGGGAGCGGATCACCATGGACTTTGTAGTTGGCCTCCTACGCACTTCAAGGAGTTTTGATGCTATTTGGGTCATTGTGGATCGGCTGAACAAGTCCGCGCACTTCATTCTTGTTGGTACTACTTATACTACGGAGCGGTTAGCTGGGATCTACATCAGGAAGATTGTCTGATTGCATGGGATTCCACTTTTTATCATTTCTGACAGAGGTACTCAGTTCACATCTAAGTTTTGGAGAGCCGTGGAGAGAGGTATGGGTACTCAGGTAGAGTTGAGCACTGCATTTCATCCTCAGACCGACTGGCCATCGGAGCGGACTATTCAGATTTTGGAGGACATGTTGCGTGCCTGTGTGATTGATTTTGGGGGTTCATGGGACCGGTTTCAGCCACTCGCTGGAGTTTGCCTATAATAATAGCTACCAGTCCAGTATTCAGATGGCCCCGTATGAGGCTTTATATGGTAGGAGATGTAGATCTCCGGTTGGTTGGTTTGATCCGGGTGAGGCTAGGCTATTGGGCACAAACTTGGTTCAGGATGCATTGGAGAGGGTGAAGTTGATTCAGGAGAGACTTCGCACGGCGCAGTCTAGGCAGAAGAGTTATGCGGACCGAAAGGTCCGGGATGTGTCTTTCATGGTGGGAGAGAAGGTACTGCTGAAGAAGTCACCCATGAAGGGTGTTATGAGATTCGGAAAGAGGGGAAACCTAAGTCCCCGGTTCATTGGGCCTTTTAAGGTACTTCAGAAGATTGGGGATGTGGCTTATAGACTTGCTTTGCCATCAAGCCTATCGGAGTTCATCCGGTATTCCATGTGTCGATGCTCCGGAAGTATATTGGTGACTCATCTCATGTTATGGACTTCAGCACAGTGCAACTTGAGGGTGATATGTCATATGAGGTAGAGCCGGTGGCTATTTTGGGTCGTCAGGTCACAAAGTTGAGGTCTAAGGATATAGCTTCAGTGAAGGTACAATGGAGAGGAAAGCTAGTGGAGGAGGCCACTTGGGATATCGAGCGGGAGATGCGAAGCAGATATCCTCACTTATTTGAGACTTGAGCTATGTTTCTGGACCCATTCGAGGACGAACATTTGTTTAAGAGGGGGAGAATGTAACGACCCGGCCGGTCATTCTGTAGAACTTTCACTATTATTCCGGTTTTGCCTTGTCATGCATTGGTTATACTGTTTAGGATGTGTTGGAGTCAGTTGGTTCGGGTTCAGAATGGTGGTAGTGAGAATTGAGATACTTAGTATCTAAAAGTAGCCTTATAGTTGGTAAAGTCAACTGGGAGTTAACTTATTGGTAGATGACCTCGGAATGCGGATTTTATGGCTCGGGAGCTTCGTTGGGTGATTTGGGACTTAAGAGTGTGTTCGGAATGAGTTTTCGATGTCCTGTGTAGAATTAGGCTTGAATTGGCGAAAGTTAGTTTTTGGTGATTTCCGGTAGGTAGTGAAAAATAGGTTATCGGAATCGGAATGGAATTCCGACAGTCGGAGCAGGTTCTTAATGTCATTTTGGGTATGTGTGCAAATTTTCAGGTCAATCGAAGGTGTTTTGGATAGTTTCGGCATTGTTGATGGAATTTAGGAATTTCAAAGTTCAAAGGCTTGAATTTGATGTGATTTTGGTGTTTTGATGTTATTTTGGGTGTTTCGAGGGTGAGACTAAGTCCAGATGATCATTTATGACGTGTTGGTTTGGTTGGGGTCCCAAGGGGCTCGAGATTGCTTTCGGATGGTTAACGGGGATTTTTGGACTTGAATTGTGCAGCATCAGCTACTGGTGTTCTTTTTGCTGGTGTGACCACACCTACGGATGGGGGACCGCAGTTGCAGGCTTGCACAAGCGGAATGGACTCCGCAGATGCGGATTTTGGGCGGCTCAAAGGAAAGTCGGAGATGCGGACGTGGGGCCGCACCTGCGGAGTCGCAGGAGAGGCAACGGAGGCGCATGTGCGGGTTTTGATCTGTTTAATGAAAATTCACAGGTGCGGTGCTTTGACCGCAAGTGTGGTACGCAGGTGCGAGACTTAGGACCGCAGGTGTGAAAAGCCTGGGCAGAAAGTATATAAAGTGGAAAATGGACTTAGGACCATTGTTCATATGGAGTTCGAGCTTTTGGAGGGTTTTAAAAGAGGAAAACGATAGTTCTTCATTGAGGTAAGGTTTTTGGACTTTAAAATTCGATTATATGTGATTAAGACCTAATTGGTAGAGATAGTTTGGGGAAAATCAGTGTAAAAAGGGGTAACTAGGGCTTGAGATTAAGAGACCTTCTAATGGTGATTTGAGGGGTCATTTGGACTCCGATTTCAGTGTTCTTTATAGGTATTGACTCGTGAGAGGATGAAGATCTCTATGGTGTAAATTTTATCGAGTTCTGAGACGTGGGCTCGGGGGTCGGGTTTTGGCCAATTTCGGGAATTATGCCTAATGTTGATATTTTTCGATTGGGTTTCATCCCTGTGATAAACCAAAAGGTCATCCTGTATAAATTTTGCTAAAACTGTGTTCCGAGGCCCCGAAAGCCTCCGTTAATCTCACCTCGATGTGTGTGCGCAGCTGGGGCGCGTAGCCGGGAAGCCTTTATGTGAAAATTTGATAATAAGTTGAATTTGTAGTAAATAATTGAATATAGTTGACTTTGGTCAACATTTTTGGTAAACGTACCCTGACCCGTGATTTGACGGTCCCGGAGGGTCCGTAAGAAAATATGGGACTTGGGCGTATGCCCGGAATTGAATTCCGAGGTCCCAAGTTCGAGAAATGAATTTTTAAAGAAAATTGTTTTCTGAAAATAATAAAGACTTTTGAATGAATTTGATTTGAAATCTGTGTTACCGGGCCCGTATTATGGTTCCGGAGCCCGGAATAGGTTTAATATGTGTTATATGATTTATCTATAATGTTTTGTGTAAAACGGACTTGATTTGATGTGTTTCGGATCGAAAATAGAAAAGTTAAAGGTTAATGAAGTTTTGAGTATTTTCATAGATTTTGGTGATTAATTCATTGATTTTGATGTTATTTCGGTGGTTTTAGTACTT
>ML299313.1:0-12041 GCA_005239495.1 Nicotiana undulata
AAGAAACAACGTCCAAGTGAATCTAGAGAAATCATCCACAATCACAAAGATGTACTTCTTTCCCCTCCTGCTTGCAACTCTCATTGGTCCACACAAGTCCATGTGTAAGAGTTCAAGTGGTCTGGAAGTGCTGACCTCCTTTTTTGGCTTAAAGGAGGATCTTACATGCTTTCCTCTTGCACAGGTGTCACACACACTGTGGTCCTTGAATGTTTATGTTGGCAGACCAAGCACCAGGTCCCTCTTTATTAATTTGTTCAAAAGAGAGAAACTGGCATGTCCCAATCTCCTNACCTCTCCAGTTGTCAGATTCGTAACAGTACATTCCTTTGACAGAAGTTCCACCTTATTTTCCTTGTCACAGATTTGTGAGACACTCAAGAGACTGTATTTCAACCCAACCACATAGTAAACATTCTCAATTGAATGTTCCAAGGACTTCCCGACTCTTCCAAAACCAAGAATGTATCCCTTCTTTCCATTTCCAAAGGATACATCCCCTCCTTGCAGGGCTTTCAGTGAGAGAAAATCCATAGTATTTCCAGTCATGTGTTTGGAGCAACCGCTGTCCATGATCCACTGCAGTCCACTTCCTCTCACTGAACCCTGCACATGAAAGTTAATGGTTAGATTTAGGAACCCAGATAAGTTTGGGTCCCTTGTTATTTGAGAATGGGTGAATAAGAGCTCTTCTAGTCCATGCAGGCAGGATTTTTTGTCTTTTGGTGCTGGGACCAGGTCCCTGCTCAGGCTTCCTTCTCTCAGCAAATATTCTATTTCTTTTGATGAAGAGGTCCCTGGCTGGACATTGTTCCTTATAGTGTCCATTGTTTCCGCAGTGGGTACAGAGCCAGTTGTCAGGGACAGTAACATATTTGCTATGAGGATTATATGGGGTTTTTTCCTTTTGGAAACCAACACCCTGCCTGCTCCCACAATTATTTAGGTACATGGTATTGACAATGTCTGAGGACCAGGTGCAGTTCAGGGATTTCTTTAAGTCGGACTTCACCCTAATTAATTCATCATGAAGTTCTTTATTTTTATCTAGCTCTCTACACAGACCCATTTTTGCTTCCCTCAAGTCATTTTCAAGTTCCACAATTTTTTCACTAGCTATTTCCTTCCCCTTTCCTATTCTTAATGAGCTAGATTCTTCTAGTTTGAGCTCTTGAATGGTTTCCTCTAGACATGAGATTTTATTTTGAAGGTCATTTCTTTCTTGTGCTATAGTATTGACTTGTTCATTTAGCTTTGACTTGTCACTCCCTAGAAGTTTAGTTTCTTTTTCAAGCTTTGCTAGATTATTCTTCAAGTCCTCTACTACCATAGTCAACTCATCTTTAGTTTGTTCCATTTCTCCTAATTCGCTAGCCAATAGATCCTTGTCTTCTATTAAGGTGTAATATGCATCAATAAGAACATTAGACAGGGACAACAGTTTTTTAGGAGAGTAGGATCTCAGATTTCTCTAAACATCCCTAAAATTTACCTCATCTGTGTCACCTTCCTCATCTTCTTCATCCGATTTGGCCATGAGTGCGAATAGTGAGTCGTATTCCTTCGCCTTGCTTCCAGTTGCCACCAGGGGCTTGTCTGTTTCAGGTTCCTCATCTGATTCACTGGATGAATCACCCCATGCAGCCAGTGCTTGTCTCACTACATTGTCAGCTGCATTTTTCTTGCTGAATCTTCTTTCCTGAAACTGGTTTCTTCTTGGTCCTTTGTCCAAGTTGAATTTTTGTGCATCTTGTTTCAGTAATGGACATTCTTTTATGAAATGACCGGGCTTGCCACATTTGTGACACAAGTAATGACTCCTGAACTTGCTGGAGCTGCCCCTTCTTGGTATTCCACCATTTCTTCTAACCCATTTTTGAAAACGTTTGGTGAGGTATGCCATATCCTGATCTTCCTCACTGGACTCTTGTTTTTCCGCTTGAAGAACCAGGTTCTTCTCTTTTCTGGGCTCCTTTCTTTCACTGTCTTTCCTTCTCTTCATCTCATAGGTTTTCAGGTTCCCTATCAGCTCATCCATTGTTAGGACCTGCAAATCCTTTGCCTCAGTGATAGCATTTACCTTGCTTTCCCAAGAACTAGGCAACACACTCAAAATCTTTCGCACTAGTTTGTTTCTGGGAATGACTTCGCCTAGAGAGTAAAGTTCGTTTATAATGGAAGTGAACCTGGTATGCATATCTTGTATATTCTCATCCTCCTTCATTTTGAACAGCTCATACTCGGTAGTAAGCATGTCTATCTTTGATTGTTTTACCTGAGTTGTTCCATCATCAGCTGTTTGCAGTGCCTCCCAAATTTCTTTGGCCGTTTGGCAGGCAGAAATCCTGTTGTATTCTTCAGGGCCTATCCACACACTAAGATCTACTTAGCTCAAAAGTTTTTTTCAACTGCCTTCCTATCAGCTTCATTATAGTCAAGTCTTGTTTTTGGCACAAGCAGTCCCACTTCTCCTACTTTATGCATGGGAACATGAGGTCCATCACAGATGATGTCCCACAGCTCTAAATCTTCAGCCATTATGAAGTCATGCATGCGAGTCTTCCACCATCCATAGTATTGACCATTGAACCTTGGAGGTCGATAGGTGGACTGACCTTCTTCGAAGTTTGGTGGAGCAGCCATTACAGATCCTTTCTCGGTGTTAGCCGTTTAGAAACAGCCTGCTCTGATACCAATTGATAGTTTGTAGGGGTCCACCAAACAGTAGAGGTATCAGGTCCTCTACCAGTTTCCACAGCGTTATGAGCTAGACGAAGTGCACAAGGAGACAACGGATTTTTACGTTGAAAAATCCCACTCAAGGGGACAAAAAACCACGACCTACACTTGTAGGATTTAAACTTCACTAACTTGTAATTTATACTATTACAAGCCACTTTGAAAGGCAACCTTACAAAGACTTTGACACACTAACTTGTAACCACTATTACAAGCCACTTTGAAACTCTCTAGTTACAAAGACTTTGACTCATGACTACCTTTAGTCACAGTGAGATCAAGAGAATAAAGAGTGAAAAAGATTCCTACTTAGTTGCTTCTACAAAAGCTAGTAGGATACAATGAAAAACAAAATACAAGATTACAACTCAACTAAGGACATTATCAATACTTGATGAGCACGTTTGTAAACCTTAGTGGAGTTGTCTTCTTGCTCTTGAAGCTCTTGAGTCTTTAATGCTTGAGAGCACTTAATGCTTGAATATTCCTTTTTGTCAAAAAGCTCAAGTGTTAGGATTGTTTCTCTTGCTTCAAGATATCATCCTTCATCACATGTTTCAAGAAGGATGCTTAAAACCTTAAGGATATAAGGTTCAATCCATAAGGAAGTGACTCATGCACTACTGCTGCCCTGAGGCGTGAGCAGTGACAGGCAGTCACTTGACTGGCACAGTTTTCCAAGGTTGTCAAGTCGATGTGCTCCGGTGCCTGTATGTCAGATGAGGGAGCAGGTCCCTCATCTGATTTGTCCTCAGTAGAAAGTGATCCAGAATTCCTGAGGATGTGGATTGCTTTGATGTTGTATGTGCAGTAGGTCCCCTACCTGATTCTTCGCATAAAAGTTTGTTAAGTCATCAAAACAAAATGCAACTCATCATGAAGGTTCGACTAAGTTCGAATGAGGTATTAGGACTGGTTTCTAGGTTTGGTTGAGGTCCCGGGGGCCTCGGGTGTGTTTCGGATTCTCAACGGGTTGAAATTTGGACTTAGGAAGGATCAGATTTTCTGGTGCTGGTGTTTTTCTATGCGTTCGCATGAGGGGTGTTACGAACGCATAGGCTAAGCTGGGAAAGGTGGGAAATTACTATATGTGATCGCGTTAGGCTAGGTGCAAATGCGATGGTTTGGTCCAGTGCTCATCGCGAACGCGTGGTCCAGGCCGCGTTCGCGAAGAAGGAATTAGGCTTCAGCGGGTCCAGCGTTTTACCCTTCGCGTTCGCGTGATAGGTGACGCGTTTGCGTAGGGTTAGGGAGTCAGTGGTCCGCGTTCGCAGTCCCAGGTACACGTTCGTATAGGCCAAATTCTGGGCACGTGTCTTTTACTCTTCGCATTCGCGATGGTTCTTCCGCAAACGTGATGAACCGTTACCTGGGCAGATTCTTAAAACCCAAAATCGAGGGTTTAAGCCATAATTCATATTTTGAACTTGAGAGCTCGAGAAAGTGCGATTTTTGGAGAGATTTTCACTCTGGCAATTTGGGTAAGTGATTCCTACTCGGTTTAGACTAATTTCCGTGATTATGCTCTTAAATCTATCCTTTAATTTCGAAATTATGGTGGAAAATTGGGGGAAAAATTGGATAAAGTTCTTAGGCAAAATTTTTGAGTTTTGATCGGGATTTTGATATCCGATTTTAGTAATTCTTATATGGTTAGACTCGTGAGTGAATGGGTGTTCGGAATTTAGAATTTTTACCCGATTCCGAGACGTGGGCCCGGTAGACTTTTTGGGAAATTTTCCTAATTTCGCGTATTAGCTTCGAACTAATTAGCTATTTTGATTCCTTAAAGTGATATTTACATTATGCAATCAAATTGAACAGATTTGGACCATTCAGAGACAGATACTCGGGGCACGAGCGTGGTTTTGAGTTGAGTAGAGCAGTCGAGGTAAGTGGCTTGCCTAACTCTGTGTTAGGTATTTCCCCTTAGGTTGTTTGACACTATTTGTTGTTTGGGCGCCGTATACGTGAGGTGACGAGTACGTACAAGGGCCATTGTTGCTAAAATTCTATTTTTCTTCCCATGACATGAATCATTTTACTCCTATTTCACTATTTGTGTAGATTAGATCAGGGAGGAGCATGTCTACCTGTTTTTACTTGAATTTCCCTATTTGTTATTATGTGCACCATGTTTAGGTAGTTTATACTTATTCTTGTCTGTGATTTGTCCTGAACTATTTTAAATAAACTGTATCCGGCATTCGTTCGCATTGTATATTTAAATTGGGACAACGGACGTATTCCGGGAGCTTTTCTCATGTACTGCATTGCATATTTAAATTGGGACTACGGACGTATTCCGGGAGCTTTTCTCATGTACTGCATTGCATATTTAAATTGGGACTACGGACGTATTCCGGGAGCTTTCCCCCTGTACTGCATAGCATATTTAAATTTGGACTACAAATGTATTCCGGGAGCTTTTCCCCTGTACTGCATCTTTACATTTTTCTACTAGGTGATACGTTGTGCTGAGTCGAGGGCTCCCTGTTGCTGTTTATTTTCAGACTATTCATCTTTACTGTTTTCCTTAGAATTTATATCCTTCTGTGTTATCTTAAACTGTTTTACTTATATAAAAAAATCCAGCAGAGCCTTAACTTGACCTCGTCACTACTTGACTGGGGTTAGGCTTGGCACTTACTGGGTACCAATTTGTGGTGTACTCATGCCCTTTCCTGCACATGTTTTCGTGTGCAGATCCAAGTACCAGCACTCAGTTTCGTGGCTAGGAGTCACTTAAGCAACTTCGAGGAGACCGCGAGGTAATTCTGCCGCGTCCGCAGAATCCCACGAGTCCCCTTCTACTCTGGTATAGGCATAGATATCTTATGTATTTCTGCTTCTTCGTTGTATAGAGCTACTTTTGGTACAGAGCTTGTGACTAATGTGACATTCCGGGTTTTGGGAAATATAATTGTACATGTCGAGCGGCTATGTTATGTCTTATGTGTTCTTCTTTCTGTTTTTATTTATTATATTATATTTATTTTCCGCAAATTTAGACTTACCTAGTCGTAGAGACTAGGTGCCGTCACGACCTTCCGGAGGGTAAATCGGGCCGTGACACTTTCCTAGCGTTGTCTAAAATTAGTGTGGTCTTAGGCCAAATTTATTGTAGTGACTTATAATATAGTACTATATATGATATATATAATATATGCTATATTATGATGATATGAATTACAGAGGCCATCATAATAATACCGAACATTATATATTAATGGATCATTCCATTCGTTATTATCAAATCCGTCCATCCCTTTTCACTAGGGCTATTCAAAATCGAAACATAACTGATAATGCAATCGTAGAATTAACTTATTGGTATTAGATTATTGGATATTCGATTGGTGAATAAATTAAATCTTTTATATTTATCGGCTTATCACTGCCGTGGTGAATTACTAAATTTTCTTATCGGCTTATCACTGCAGTGGTGGATTACTCAATTTTCCAAGTCATTCTTTAAGAAATCAGCAAAGTCTTTTGCTTTTTGGGGTGCAAGCAGCAAAGTCAAATGATAAACCGATCGATAATCGCTACTCTGAACCAACAGATATTTATTAGTTGATTAACGAATTAGTACATTTAAAAACGAATAACTGATAAGTCGAATCATTAAATGTAAATACCCAACCGTTAATGTAACAACGTACAATTGAATAACTTCGAATAATAAAATAGGCGAATTTAGACCCATTTCCTTAATAAAGTATGCTTTAGTTTATTTGTTTGGATGAATTTGCCTTATTAAAAAGAAAAGAACAACAAGCGACGTAACAAATATCTCTAGTTATTGGCCAGAACACACCATAAAATCATACTTATCGGAATCCCGTAATAAAAAAGATAAAAAAGCTAACATTTCAATTTCCCATATATTATGTAAAATAGATTAACTCACGATTGATTTTAATTTATTGCTCGTTGAGAAATATTTATACTTATTTGTTTGCTCCATTCATTTGTATTACATGAGGAACTCACTAAATATCCATGGCTACTCTTTTTTGTAATTATATATATTTTGAATTTTTAAATCACATAATTAACAAGTGAAAATATTTCCCTCAAAAACTATATGAAAAGAATACTCAGGTCAAACTTCTAAAATCATTTTGTTCGCAAAATATGCATATTCAGTACGTTTAATATTTTTAAAAATTTAGAATTTCAATTAACTCATTTCGAATTTAGACTTTTTTATTTTTGTAATTTCTCGTGGAGTACAACAGAAGTGTAGTTAATTACCTTGAGAACGTACGTGCTCATCAAAGTAATTGATGAAGTAAATTGCAAGGAAATAGGTTTTGGAAAGCCGTCATTGAAGAGGTTTAGGAAACAAAGGTTTTATTTATTATGTTTTCATAAGTGAGTCCTAATTAATTACTTGGCGAATAATTAATCTATTATGGAAACAAACTAAAATGAAGGCATAATCCATATATAAATAGGATTCTGAATTACCTTACGGCATGCATTATATAAGTAAGAAGGTCTCTAAATGAATTAAGTAGCTAAAGAAGTTATCGTCTACTTTTATTAATAGTGTTAGGTTACAAACTAAAGAAAAAGAAGTTACTCAAAGAATTAACGCTTGCATTCATCTTTGATTTATTCTCATTGTTAGGGTTAAGAATACGTTTAGGGTGAAATAATTGATAGAAAAGTCATGTATTGGACTAAGCTGAAGGTATTGGGTGCTGGTTCTTATGGAACTGTGTCTCTTGCCGCACCAAAAGATGGTTCGTCTACTTTTGTCGCGGTGAAATCTGCAGAAGTGAAGGATTCGTCTTCGCTTTCAATGGAAGGTAGAATATTGAATGCACTGAAAGGGTCGCCATACGTAGTTCAATGCTTTGGAGAAGATGTAAGTGTCGAAAACGGTAAACATACTTATAACCTCTTGCTCGAATATGCTATTGGTGGCACTTTGCATGATTTGATTAATATCTACTCTAAGTCTAAGGAGATGGTTGAAGAATCGGAGGTTGCATACTATACTTTCCAGCTTTTGACAGGGATTTCTCATGTTCATCGTAAAGGTTTCATTCACTGCGATCTGAAACCGGGTAATATACTTATTTTTCCTACTGTCGATCACGAATACGATAGTATTGTCGATGTGCGCCTCAAGTTGGCTGATTTTGGACTGGCGTTGAGAACTGTAAAAAATGAAACACATACATATTGGGATAGAGGGTCAATAATGTATCGTCGTCATAGAGGGACTCTGCTTTATGCTTCGCCAGAATCTGTAGATCATGGGATTCATGGTAAAGCTGTTGATATATGGGCACTTGGTTGCATAGTTGTAGAGATGATCACGGGGAGGCGGTTATGGTCGTGCTGTGAAAATATTGTCGATTTGTACTTCAAGATTATACATGAAGAACCAGTGATTCCGAGTAAGGTTTCTAATATATGCAAGGACTTCTTGGCCAAGTGTTTCGAAAAGGATAATAATTGGAGATGGACTGCAGATATGCTGCTTAATCATCCATTTATTAAGAGTGCTACATCCGGTAAATATCATCCAGAAGATCATGGGCTGATCAGTAATAAGGTTATTATTAACCCTTTTAGTCATTGCGAAAGTTGGGTTTCTAGGCGGCACTTGTTCTCAACTTAACTTCAGTCTAATTACAGATGCTCCTAATTACTCTCTTCCTTTGTGTTAGAGGGACCTCATCAATCTGCTATTTGCATAAAGAAGACCATATATATTGAAACTGGAATAATCTCAAATATATGTATTTAAGAAGCTAGTATGCAACTGACAGCTTTCATGTAAAAGAACTAAGTGGAGCTTGCTCAGTAAGATCATGGGACACTGAGCATATGGTAGTTGGCTTTTCTATTTTTACATAAAAATTTGTAAACGTAGTTTTGTTGTTGATGCTCATTGAAACAATTTATGTGAATTATTTTGATGTATAGATGTAGTAATGTAATCCTGTGTAATTCATAGTTAATTAGTATATTATTAGTACAAATAATATTAATATGTAAAGATAGTGAAAAAACTTATATATTTTACATAAATCAACAATATAATAAGGGGCATGCAGTGAGGCATATTGTGTTGTGTCGTATTGTTACTTTAGATATAATGTCTATTTTGATTGTTACTTACATTTTATTATATCGTATCGTTAAATCTGTCGTTACGCCACGGCGTAAAGTGGCACACTTTATGCAACGAGTAATTTGGTGTGATTGTGTAGTTACCTTATTTTTTCTCTTATTCCGCCCTTCATTGTCATTAAATGATTTACTTTATTCTTCACCCGACCTTTTTATATAATGATTCTACCCCGTATCATAATTTATTTTAATAATATTGTAAGTTTATTCTTCATATTGATGGTGCTTAATATCTTGCAACGACGTCAAACGATATAATCTATCCAAATATAAATATTTATCAAACGACATAATATAATATAATACAATGCGATATGTTATGATATGTAACAATCATTCAAACAAGTTTGGTTGGATTGTACTAATTAGCTAAGAGACACATGTCCCATTTTAATTAATATTGAGAGATAATTAATTAAGCGTTTGTGTCAATGGATTTACTTGTAACTTCTATGCTGTATTAACTGAAAATATATTTCTGGAAAAATTAAGTGACAGATACAAACTGCATTATAACATGGTAAACTTTGGAAAGGTCATATTTATACTCAACTGTCAATGTTGATTAGATTTGATTACTGATTAGCTATAATATTTCTTAAACTATCATTAATGACGAGAATATTCTTCAATATTACACGGGTTTTTGTGTAAAAATTAAGAGAAATACAAACTGTAACGTCATCCCAATAGGGAGAGAGGAATGTAGGCACTTTGCAAGTTTTAATCATGATTAGGATAATAGATATTTTATATATTCACTCCAAAAATTCCGGCACTCCCACCATTTTAGCTACTAAATTTAATTTTTATTGTATGAACACTTGCTTTGTTTGAACATTCAAAGTAGGGGTGGCAATTTGAGCCCAAACCCATCTAATCCGCCCAATCCACTCAGAGATTAATGGGTTGGGCTGAAAATATTTTAGCTCATGGGTTAATTTGGGCTGAGCCCAAGTTAACCCATTATTTTTTATGACCCATTCTGACCCATTTAACAGCCCAACTACAACCCATGAAACTCACTCAAAACAAAGGAATCTCAACCTAACTTATCTAGAAATTTACTTAGTTGCCCCAATTTTATAATTTTTTTATATTTTCGTTTTTTTTTCTTTTTCCTTTTTTGCACCTCCCACTCACTCACCATACCCCCTAACCTCACCCCACCCCACCGTGCGCAAACCCCCTAAATTGTTTTTTACTTTTTTTGTATTTTTAAATTTTTTTTTCTGCCCCACCTACCCCCACCCACTCACCCACCCCCCAAATTTTTTTTTGTATTTTTTTGTATTTTTAATTTTCTATTTTTTTAATTTTTCTGCACCACCCNACATTTTAAGGTAAAAAGATTTTTTAATGCAAGATGAGCATGGTTCAAAAACATGGGTCAAGTTGGGCGGGTTGGGTTATGACCCATTGTTTAACCCATCTTGACCCAACCCATCTTAGCCCAAGTACACTTTGGGCTGGGTTGGGCAATGATCCATTTATTGACCTAACCCATATTGACCCGCCCAAATTCAGCCCAACCCGCCCATTTGCCACCCCTAATTCAAAGATATCATTACTACATTGTCTATAATACATGCACGATTGAACAAAAATTAAACAAATTCCCAGTAAAAACTAAAGGAGGTTTTTTTTTGGTCAAACTAGAGAGAATTTTTAAAGCGGGAGGATCCAAACTTATGTACTTCTCTTTAAATTATAAAGGCTGGAATTCCTTTCTAAAACATCCAAATGAGGTTCAAAACCTTTTACAAAAGTGAAATTGTCACGACCCCAAATCCTAAACCGGTCGTGATGACGCCTATCGTGGAACTAGGCCAGCCAAAAATCACATATTTATATTTTCTTTTCAAAATTTGCCAAATCATTATCAACATTTCATAAACGAATATAAATCTCTAAATTTTTAGGCAAAACAACACAAGTTAAACAGTCTACAACCATCCCCAAGATCTGGAGCCAACAGGTCACGAGCATCTAACAATGATACCAAGAATACTACTGTCATAATACAAAATCTCGGAACGAAGAACTATGTACAAAATAAGAAAAGGTAATAGAGATGTTGTGGACGCTGGACAGCTGTGATGACCCAAAAGGTCACCTTATGTAATTTAAGCTATATCTGTGTTCCGAGGCTCTGAGAGCCTCCGTTAGTCTCACCTCGATATGCGTGCGCAGCCCGGGCGTGTAGCCGGGAAGCTATTATGTGAAATTTGATAAAAATGAGTTTTAATAACTAATAAATGAATATTGTTGACTTTGGTCAACATTTCTGGTGAACGGACCCGGACCCGTGATTCGACGGTCCCGGAGGGTCCGTAAGAAAATATGGGACTTGGGTATATGCTCGGAATCGAATTCCAAGGTTCCAAACCCGAGAAATAAATTTTTAAAAGAAATTGTTTTATGAAAATAATAAAGGAATATGAAAGTGAATAATTATGTGAAAACCGTGTTACTGGGCCCGTATTATAGTTCCGGAGCCCGCAACAGGTTTATTATATATTATTTGTCTTATCTGTAAAATTTGGTGTAAAACGGGCGTGAATTGAGTGGTTTCGGATCAAAAATGAGGTTTTGAGGTTTTAAAGAATTTGAAATGCGACTTGGAAAGTGATGTTATGTTCCCGAGGTCCGAATGAGATTCCGAGACCGGGAATAGTTCCGTGGTGTCATTTATAACTTATCTGCAAAGTTTGAAGTCAATCCGAGCAGTTTAGGCCGGTTCGACGTATTGAAATGAATTCTAGAATTTTAAGTTCTTAAGATTTGATTAAATAAGTTTTGGGGTTTGATTTCGAGTTCTGCTGTTGTTTTTCGTGTTCCGAAAGTTCGAGCGAGTCCGCTTAGTGATTTAGGACTTGTTGGTATATTTGGACGGGGGCTCGGGTGGGCCCAGGTGCCTCCCAAACCCCGCGCGAGGCCAAAAACCAGCAAAAACCACTATTGGTGCACAGCAGCTGGTGTGACCGCAGGTGCGTTTGCCCAGCCGCAGGTGCGGGACCGCCCCTGCGATCCCTAGCCCTTTTGCCCAGAGTCCGCAGGCGCGAGACTCAGCCCGCAGGCGTGAGACCGCAGGCGCGGTCCAGGCCATCGCAGGCGCGTGTTTTTCCGCAGGGGCGACCAAATCC
>ML299314.1:0-58742 GCA_005239495.1 Nicotiana undulata
TATATATATATATATATATCAAAACAAAGAAACAATATAATGTGAAAGTCAACACTAAGAAGTTTTAAGTGCATGTAAATACTCAATGAAATTTCTATTATCCCGGCAAGGAGAAATCATCAATTACAACATCAACAAATGCCCGACAAGGGTCTCAGCTATAGCCAACCTCGCATCAGAAATACAATTCCAACATTGTAAGCCTCAACTGAAACAAATAACTCAATAAATCTCCACGGCAGGAAACAACATCAAGGTACCACTTTTAATTCACCAATTACTTAATATGCGGAGAATAATAAGAACACAGTAAGTTTCATCACAATTGACTCACGGGCATGCTTGACCGCAACGCATAGNATTATACATTTCCTACTATTTCTCCGAGAATACTAAAATTCGACCCCAGGCTGACACGTTCAGATTTTTGAAAATTCACGAAGGAATAAATTACCCGGAATCTAAGGACGAAGTTATGTAATTTATACAAGGATTCATGGTCTAACATGGAAAATCACGAAATTCTCAAGAACCCTAAAGTTACTAACTAATTCCATGATCTTTAGATGATTTAGTAGTGAGTTAAACTAGGAATTAATGTTAAAAGTAGAAGTTTTATGGGGTTTTAACTTACCTCTTACAGTGGGTGGTCGTGGAAGGTGCTGCCCAAGCTTGGAGGCTCTCTAATGGAGGTTGAAGATGGATGAAATGAGAAAAACCCAAAATTTTGGGCATTTAAGAGGGGCTGCCAACAGAGGTTTCCGCACCTGCGGAAGAAGGGCCTGGGACCCTGGGCTCGCACCTGCGGAGTTGGGAGTCGCACTAGCGGTCCCGCTCCTACGGAGGAAGGGTTGTGCCAGCGATGGAAGTCGCACCAGCAAAGACTGGACCGCACCTGCGGTCACGTGCCTGCGGCCTGGGTCTCGCACCTGCGGACTTTGGGCAAGGAGGCAGGGGATCGCACCTGCGAGGCTGGGACCGCAGGGGCGGTCCCGCACATGCGGCTGGGCAACCGCACCTGCGGTCACGTGCCTGCGGCCTGGGTCTCGCACCTGCGGACTTTGGGCAAGGAGGCAGGGGATCGCACCTGCGAGGCTGGGACCGCAGGGGCGGTCCCGCACATGCGGCTGGGCAACCGCACCTGCGGTCACGTGCCTGCGGCCTGGGTCTCGCACCTGCGGACTTTGGGCAAGGAGGCAGGGGATCGCACCTGCGAGGCTGGGACCGCAGGGGCGGTCCCGCACATGCGGCTGGGCAACCGCACCTGCGGTCACGTGCCTGCGGCCTGGGTCTCGCACCTGCGGACTTTGGGCAAGGAGGCAGGGGATCGCACCTGCGAGGCTGGGACCGCAGGGGCGGTCCCGCACATGCGGCTGGGCAACCGCACCTGCGGTCACACCAGCTGTTGTGCACCAGCAGTGGTTTTTGCTGATTTTTGGCATCGCACGGGGTTCGGGGGGCACCTGGGCCCACCCGAGCCCCGTTCAAATATACCAATAAGTCCCAAATCCCTAAACGGACTTGCTCGAGCTCACGGAACACTCAACGCCACGCTAAAACTCAAAATCACCCTCCAAAACCCCTAAATTCAACACTGAAGAGTTTGGAATTCTAGGATTCTATAACGATGCGCCAAACAGACCCACACAACTCGGAACGACTTCAAACTTTGCATACAAGTTATACTGACACAACGAAACTATTCCCGGTCTCGGAATTTCATTCGGACCTCAGGAACATAAAATCACCTTTGAAGCCAAATTTTATATTCTTGAAAAACCTCAAAACTTCATTAACTCCAGTTTTCCTCATTTGATCCGAAACCAATCAAATCAAGTTCGTTTCACACCAAATTTCACAGATAGGACAAATAACATATAATAAACCTTTCCCGGGCTTCAGAACCGTAATACGGGCCCGATAACATGATTTTCACATAATTATTCATTTTCAAATTCCTTTATTATTTTTAGAAAACAATTTTCTTTAAAAATTCATTTCTTGGGCTTGGGACCTCGGAATTCGATTCCGGGCATACGCCCAAGTCCCATATTTTCCTACGGACCCTCAGGGACCGTCACATCATGGTTCCGGGTCCGTTTACCAACAATGTTGACCAAAGTCAACTTTATTCAATTATTCAATTCAAAAGTCCCTTTTTTATCAAATTTTCACATGGAAGCTTCCCGGCTACCTGCCTGGGCTGCGCACGCATATCGAGGTGAGATTAACAAAGGCTTTCGGGGCCACCACCTCTAAAACAGACGTTCGTCCTCGAACGGACATAGAAAAAGTACCTGAGTCTGAGAAAAGATGGGGATAACGACTCCTCATATCGGGCTGGGACCCCCAAGTAGCTGCCTCGGCGGGTTGACCCCTCCACTGAACACGAACCGAAGGATAACTCTTCGACCTCATTTGGCGAACCTGCCTATCTAATATGGCTATTGGCTCCTCCTCATAAGTCAGATCCTTGTTCAATTGGACATCGCTGAAGTCAAGAACATGAGATGGATCTGCAATATACCTCTGGAGCATAGATACGTGAAACACTAGATGCACTGCTGATAAATGCGCTGGCAAGGCAAGTTTGTAGGCCACCTCCCCTACCCTGTCCAATATCTCAAATGGACCAATATACCTAGGGCTCAACTTGCCCTTCTTTCCGAATCTCATCACGCCCTTCATAGGCGACACTCGAAGGAACACCTGGTCTCCTACCATGAAAGCCAAATCCCGAACTCTACGATATGCATAACTCTTTTGCCTGGACTGAGTTGTACGAAGCCTATCGTGAATAATCATTACCTTATCCAAGGCATCTTGGACTAGCTCCGAACCCAACAATCTAGCCTCCCCGGGCTCAAACCATCCGATTGGAGACCGACATCGCCTACCATACAATGCCTCATACGGAGCCATCTGGATGCTCGACTGGTAACTATTGTTGTAGGCAAACTCNTAACTCAATCCGTGTGCCCAACTCTCGCTGAAACACTCTCCAGAAATGGGAGGTAAACTACGTACCTCGGTCTGATATGATAGATAGGGGCACCCCGTGCAATCTGACAATCTCCCTCATATAAATCCGAGCCAACTTCTCTGCTGAAGATGAAACCGCCACCGGGATGAAATGTGCCGACTTGGTCAGCCTATCTACAACAACCCATANATATTAACTCACGAATGCCATCAACATCAGGAACACATATGCGACCCTGAAATCTCAAAACTCCTTCGGCATCAAATGTGACCTGCTTGGCACGTCTGTGCCGAACCGCATCCCTAAGAGCACACAAATGTCGGTTCTCATACTGCCCGGCGCGAATGCGATCATATAATGAAGAACGAGCGACGGTATGGGCCAAAACACTGCCACCCTCAGAAACCTCCAATCTAACAAATCGATTGGCTAACGCCTGAACATCCAAAACCAAAGGTCGCTCTCCAACTGATAGATAAGCCAAACTGCCCATGCTGACTGACTTCCGGGTCAAGGCATCGGCCACCACATTGGCCTTTCCCGGATGATAGAGAATAGTAATGTCATAATCTTTCAGCAACTCTAACCACCTCCTCTGCCTCATATTCAACTCCTTTTGCTTAAACAAGTATTGCAAACTCTTGTGATCAGTGAATACCTCACACGGTACCCCATACAAATAGTGCCTCCAAATCTTCAAGGCATGAACAATAGCTGCAAGCTCCAAATCATGGACTGGATAGTTCTTCTCATGAATCTTCAACTGACGTGAAGCATAGGCTATAACTTTCCCATCCTGCATGAACACTGCACCAAGCCCAACTCTCGAAGCATCACAATACACGGTATAAGAACCCGAACCTTTGGGCAATACCAACATTGGTGTTGTGGTCAATGCTGTCTTGAGCTTCTAAAAGCTCGCTTCACACTCCTCCGACCATCTGAACTGACCACTCTTCTGCATCAACTTTGTCATAGGGGCTTCTATAGATGAAAACCCCTCCACAAACCGGCGGTAATAGCCTGCCAGGCCCAAGAAACTCCGAATCTCCGTGGCTGAGGTGGGCCTAGGCCAATCTCTAACTGCTGAAACTTTCTTCGGATCCACCCGAATGCCCTCTGCTGATACCACGTGGCCCAAGAACGCCACAGAACTCAACCAGAACTCACACTTAAAAAACTTGGCATACAACTGCCGATCTCTCAGAGTCTGGAGGACGACTCTAAGGTGATGCTCATGCTCCTATCGGCTGTGAGAGTATATCAAAATATTATCTATAAACACGATCACAAAGGAATCCAGATAAGGCCTGAATACCAGATTCATCAACTCCATAAAAGAAGCGGGGGCATTGGTTAACCCGAACGACATGACCAAGAATTCGTAATGCCCATAACGAGTGCGAAAAGCTGTCTTAGGCACATCAGAAGCCCTAATCCTCAGCTGATGATAACCAGACCTCAAGTCTATTTTAGAGAACACTGTAGCACCCTGAAGTTGATCAAATAAGTCGTCAATCCTCGGCAAAGGATACTTGTTCTTGATAGTAACCTTATTCAACTGCCGGTAGTCAATACACATCTTTATAGAGCCGTCTTTCTTCTTCACGAACAATACTGGGGAACCCCAAGGTGAAACACTAGGCCTGATGAAGCCTTTATCCAACAAATCCTGCAATTGCTCCTTTAATTCCTTCAACTATGGCAGAGCCATACGATACGGGGAAATAGAAATGGGCTGAGTGCCCTCAACTAGCTCAATACAAAAATCAATATCCCTGTCGGGTGGCATACCTGGCAGGTCAGCAGGGAATACCTCTGGAAATTCACGATCCACGGGCACTGACTCCATAGAAGGAACATTAGCACTAGAATCACGAACATAGGCCAGATAGGCTAAACAACCCTTCTCGACCATGCGCCGAGCCTTCATATAACAAATAACCCTACCAGAAGAATGATAGGGAGTCCCTCTCCACTCTAAATGAGGCACACCTGGCAAGGCCAAGGTCACTGTCTTGGCAAAAGATCAACCTGAGTCTCCAGACCACCAATAGCTACTACGCAAGCACAGTAGACTTGATCTACCACTATAGAATCACCCACTGGCGTAGACACATGTACCGCAGTACTCAAGGAATCACGGGGCATACTCAAATAAGGGGCAAAATATGAAGACACATAGGAGAATGTAGAACCCGGATCAAATAACACCGAAGCCTCTCGGCTGCAAACTGAAATCGTACCTATAATAACTGCCTCAGAAGCCTCAGCATCTGGATGAGCAGGAAAAGCATAACACCGGGGCTGAGCCCCTCCAACCTGTATATCTCTGGGTCTGCCTGCCACGGGCTGACCCCTACCTCTCATGGCCTGCCCTCCACCTCTATGTGTCTGACCTCCACCTCTAGCACCACGACCACCACCCCTAGTTGGCTGAGGGGGTGAGGGTGTACCTGATGCGGGAACCATGACACGAGAACCCTGATACTGAGAACCACCAAAACCTCGGAGGCAAAACCTGGAAATATGCCCCATACCACCGCAAGTGAAGCAAGACCTCGGTTGCTGAGAATACTGACCCTGGAACTGACCTTGTCGACCAGAATGACCACCCTGATAGCTCTGAATCGGCGGTGCACTGATGGAAGCTGAAAGTGCACTGCGGGATACCTGGAGTGCCGACTGATAAGGCCTATGAGGATGACCTCTGCCAACGGAATCTCTGCCCCCCAGATGTGGCACCACTGAAGCGGCCGAAATAACGAGGTCTCTTGTCAGACCCCTGTCCACCACCCTTGGATAATACCATCTCAATGCGCCTGGCCACATCGGCTGCATCCTGTAAGGAGATATCAATACCCGTCTCTCTGGCCATCTGAAGCCTGATGGGCTGAGCTAGACCCTCAATAAACCTCCGAACCCTCTCCCGATCAGTGGGGAGTATCATAATGGCATGCCTGGCCAGCATAATGAACCTGGTCTCGTACTGAGTGACGGACATAGAGCCCAGCTGTAGATGATCAAACTCCCTCCGAAGATCCTCTCTCTGAGTAACTGGAAGGAACTTCCCCAAGAACAACTCGGAGAACTGAGCCCAAGTCAGCGGTGCAGACCTAGCTGGTCTGGTCAATCAGTAATCTCTCCGCCAAGTCTGGGCGGTGCCAGATAGGCGAAATGTAGCAAAATCCACTCCATTGGACTCCAGAATGACCCATGTTCCGAAGAACCTCATAATAGCTGTCTAAATAATCCTGGGGATCCTCTGATGGTGCACTAGTAAATGTAGTAGTGAATAACTTGGTGAACCGATCCAACCTCCACAGAGCGTCGGCTGACATGGCTGCTCCCTCAACTGCTGGTGCCCCAATACCTGACTGAACTACTCCGGCCGTCTGAGGTGCCGGAGTCTGGAACTGAGTGGCAAACAGCTCTGGCGTATGAATAGCAGGAGTCCGGGTCCCTCCCCCATCCTGAGATCCAGATGGTGCAGTAGGAAGAAGACCGGCCTGAGCCACACTCTCCATGAGTCCCACCAAGCGGACTAGAGCGTCCTGAAGCACTGGGGTGGCAATGAACCCCTCCGGGATCTGAGCTGGTCCAACTGGGACTGTCTCAGTAGGAACCTCACCGACAAAGTCTACTTGTGGGTCCCCTACTGAGCTGCTACTCTAGCTCTGCCTCGGCCTCGGCCCCTCGTAGGAGCTGTAATAGGAGGATCAGGCTGCTGGTCGGTCGATGAGGAAGCACGCGTCCTTTCCATCTGCGAGAGAGTAAAATAGAGACTCAATCAGTATTCAGATGTCAACTGGCACGACAAAGAATGAAAGATGTGAAGTTGTTCCTAACTCTACAGCCTCTGGGGGATAAGTACATACGTCTCCGTACCGATCCCTCAGACTCTACCAAATTTGTCTGTGAGCTGTGAGACCTAAGCAACCTAGGGCTTTGATACCAACTTGTCACGCCCCGAAATCGCACCTTCGGGCCATGACTTCGTCTAACGTTGAGCCCGCTAGACAAGCCAACGTTTGAACTAAATAAAACTCAATATCAACTAAAATGAACAAGATAACTAAGGCATTGATGGCCCACAATGAAATTTAACAAAATAACCAAAATACAACATAGCGCTTTCGAAATAAACCCATATACAAATCCCAGAACTGGTGTCATATACTCACGAACTGTCTAAGAGATTACTACAAACAAAAGGTCTGAAAATAAGACAAAACTGAAAGTGAAGAGTAGAAGGTGACGCCAAGCCCCACGAACGTCTGCGGGTCTACCTTGATGTCCCTGAATGCGCTAAGTGAAGCTCCGATTGTCAGTGATCACCAGGTCTGGCTGCGTAGTCTGCACAACATAAAGAAGTGCAGGTGTAGCATCAGTACAACCGACCCCATGTACTACGTAAGTGTCGAGCCTAACCTCGAAAAAGTAGTGACGAGGCTAGGACCAACAACAACATATGTACCAATAAAGTTTTATATAATAACAGGAAAGATGGCAACAGAAATAAGCAAGTAAGACAGATACGGGGAGAGCATGCTGGGGTAATAGGGGCAACAAAAATGCCAGCATAGTAGAACAAAGTAATAACTGAAATGTAAAAGTAAGGGCAGGAATTTAACTTCTCAACAGATAATGAACAGAAAAAGGCACGGCATGTCCCCTCGTTCATAACCTCACAATCACTCGGCACGTAATGTCCCCTCGTGCATATATAATAACACTCAGCACGAAATGTCCCTTCGTGCATAACCTCACAATCACTCGGCACGGAATGTCCCCTCGTGCGTATATAATAACACTCGGCACGAAATGTCCCCTCGTGCATAACCTCACAATCACTCGGCACGGAATGTCCCCTCGTGCGTATATAATAACACTCGGCACGAAATGTCCCCTCGTGCATAACCTCACAATCACTCGGCACGGAATGTCCCCTCGTGCGTATATATATATCAAAACAAAGCAACAATATAATGTGAAAGTCAACACTAAGAAGTTTCAAGTGCATGGAAATACTCAATGAAATTTCTATTATCCCAGCAAGGAGAAATCATCAATTATAACATCAACAAATGTCCGACAAGGGTCTCAGCTATAGCCAACCTCGCATTAGAAATACAATTCAAACAATGTAAACCTCAACTGAAACAAATAACTCAATAAATCTCCACGTCAGGAAACAACATCAAGGTACCACTTTTAATTCACCAATTACTCAATATGCGGAGAATAATAAGAACACAGTAAGTTTCATCACAATTGACTCACAGGCATGCTTGATCGCAACGCATAGGCACTCGTCAACATGCCTATACGTTGAACATGAGTTACACACAACAAATAAGACTCTATACCTAATCCCTCAAGCCGAGGTTACGCCAAACACTTACCTCGGCTCCAAAGAAAATGCAAGTCAAGCCTCAATCACATCCTTTCCTCTCGTATCCAAATCCGAATCGGGAATATCTAGACATAATGGATTTATTAACATCAATAAGTACTCAATAAACCAATTCCTAATCCAAGTTATACATTTCCTACTATTTGTCCGAGAATACTAAAATTCGACCCCGGGCCCACACGTTCAGATGTTTGAAAATTCACGAAGGAATCAATTACCCGGAGTCTAAGGACCGAAGTTATGTAATTTATACAAGGATTCATGGTCTAACATGGAAAATCACGAAATTCTAAAGAACCCTAAAGTTACTAACTAATTCCATGATCTTTAGATGATTTAGTAGTGAGTTAAACTAGGAATTAATGTTAAAAGTAGAAGTTTTATGGGGTTTTAACTTACCTCTTACAGTGGGTGGTCGTGGAAGGTGCTGCCCCAAGCTTGGATGCTCTCTAATGGAGGTTGAAGATGGATGAAATGAGAAAAACCCGAAATTTTGGGCATTTAAGAGGGGCTGCCAACAGGGGTTTCCGCACCTGCGACCATAGGACCGGAGGTGCGGTCTCGCACCTACGAGGGAAATGATCGCCCCTGCGGAAGAAGGACCTGGGAACCTAGGCTCGCACCTGTGGAGTTGGGAGTCGCACCAGCGGTCCTGCTCCTGCAGAGGAAGGGCCGCGCCAGCGATAGAAGTCGCACCAGCGAAGGCTGGACCGCACCAGCGGTCACGTGCCTGCGGCCTGGGTATCACACCTACGAAGTTTGGGCAAGGGGGCTGGGGATCGCACCTGCGAGGCTAGGACCGCAGGGGTGGTCCCGCACCTGCGGTCACACCAGCTGCTGTGCACCATCAGTGGTTTTTGCTGGTTTTTGGCCTCGCGCGGAGTCTGTGAGGCACCTGGGCCCACCCGAGCCCCCGTCCAGATATACAAATAAGTCCCAAGTCACTAAACGGACTTGCTCGAGCTCATGGAACACTCAACGCCACGCTAAAGCTCAAAATCACCCTCCAAAACCCCTAAATTCAACACTTAAGAGTTTGGAATTCTAGGATTCTATAACGATGCGCCAAACCGACCCACACAACTCGGAACGACTTCAAACTTTGCAAACAAGTTATAACTGACACAACGGAACTATTCCCGGTCTCGGAATTTCATTCGGACCTCGGGAACATAAAATCACCTTTCAAGCCAAATTTCAAATTCTTCAAAAACCTCAAAACTTCATTAACTCCAGTTTTCCTCATTTGATCCGAAACCAATCAAATCAAGTATGTTTCACACCAAATTTCACAGATAGGACAAATAACATATAATAAACCTGTCCCGGGATTCGGAACCGTAAAACGGGCCTGGTAAAACGATTTTCACATAATTATTCATTTTCAAATTCCTTTATTATTTTCAGAAAACAATTTTCTTTAAAAATTCATTTCTCGGGCTTGGGACCTCGGAATTTGATTTCGGGCATACACCCAAGTCCCATATTTTCCTACGGACCCTCCGGGACCGTCACATCACGGGTCCGGGTCCGTTTACCAAAAATATTGACCAAAGTCAACTTTATTCAATTATTCAATTCAAAAGTCCCATTTTTATCAAAAATTCACATGGAAGCTTCCCGGCTTCCTGCCCGGGTTGCGCACGCATATCGAGGTGAGATTAACGGAGGCTTTTGGGGCCTCGAAACAAAGATTTTGCTGGAATTACTTAGGATGACCTTTTGGGTCATCACATCTGCGGCTGAGACCTGATCTGGAGCAACAGGCGGGTCTATGGGTACTGCCCAGGCAGCTGCGCCTCTACCTCTACCGCGGCCTCGACCCCGGCTTTGACTTCTCGCTGGTCCCACTGGTGGTTGATCGCCCTGTCAGGTAGCGCGTTTCCTCACCATTTGTGAGATAATGAAACAACAGAAGTTTAGTTACCAGAATCAACAGATTCGCACGACAAGAATTCAAGAATGTGATATTTTTCCTAAAGGTTCTACATCCTCTCGAGAATTAGTACAGACGTCTCCGTAGCGATCTGCAAGACTCTACTAAACCTGCTCATGACTGGTGAGTTATATGTAACCTAGGCTCTGATACCAACTTGTCAGAACCCCAAATCTAACCTGGCCGTGATGGCGCCCATCGCGATACTAGGCTAGTCAATTCACTACGCATAAAATAAGAGACTTTTCATTTAATTCAACACTATTCGATATATCATAAAACTTCCCACTTTTAGCATTTCAAAGAGTAAGGATAAATAAAAACATCTAAACAATATCCCCAAGCCCGGAGTCAACGGTCAGAGCAACAAAAAGGAAATACAAATCTGACACAATTTCCTTAATACAACAAGTATAGGAAATGTAAATGACGACAAAATAGGAAGGAGAAGGGCAGGGCTGCGAATGCCGTACAGCTACCTTGCAGTCTCTGACAAATGCTCCAAAGAGGATGAATCAACTCTCACTCAGTCCCTGTACCTGAATCTGCACACAAGGTGCAGGGAGTAACGTGAGTACGACAACTCAGTAAGTAACAATTATAACTAAAGACTTGAGTGTAGTGACGAGCATTTAAAATCATGCAATTTCATAACATAAGCAACAATGGAAATAAATGAACTGAATCTTTTATAAATACTCTAATTTTTTCATTTAAAATCTCGTATAAAACATTTGTTCAACATTATTATTAGAGGCTCAGTATAAAGAAGAGTGAAAACAGTAGTTTCATAAAAATAAGCCCCTCGGGCACAATATCACTCACAAATAAAGCCTCTCAGTCACTTGTGACTCAACTCTCATCAGGAAATACTTGCACTCAACACCCAAGCTCAACAGGTACCGTATAATAACCAATGCAGCGTGCAGTCCGATCCATAAATAGTCTACTGTGCTCACTGGGAGTGTACAGATTCCGGAGGGGCTCCTACAACCCAAGCGCTATATCATTGCGGCGTGCATCCCCATCCAACACATCTCGCTGCGGCATGCAGCCCGATCCATCTATATATATATATATATATATATATATATATATATAATGTTGCAGCGTGCAGCCCGATCCATCACTATCCTCACAATCCGGCTCTCGGCCTCACTCGGTCATCACCCACACAAGCCACTCGAGCATCTCAGTACAAATCAAGGGGACTCAGTGCAAAATATCTTTCATTTGTTTAAAAATAGAGTGATGAACAAGAATAAAATAGTGAACGGGTATAAATCATGACTGAGAATATATTTTCCATCATAACAGTGTGATAACAGTAGTAAAAATACCCCTGAGGGTCCAAACAGTTCGGCACAAGGCCCTAAACATGGCATACAACCCAAAATATAGTAATAATCTCTAACGTACAGAATATCATATGATTTCTAGTAAAATACGCGGCCTTATAGTCGCTACGGGACGAACCAAGTCACAATCCCTACCGGTGCACGCCCACACGCCCGCACCTAGCATGTGCGTCACCTCATTTATCAAACAGTAATTACCTCAAACCGGCCAAAATCCTAATCCACGATGCCTTTGCCTCTTGACTCGGCCTCCAATCGCTCTGAATCTACCAAAATCAGTACCATATCATCAATATATGTTAAAAGAACAAATCCCACGCGAAAATAATAAAATTTACTCAAGAATCCCGAAATTGGCTAAACCCAACCCCCGAGGCCCACGTCTCGGAATCCCATAAAAATCAAAACTCTAGAATCCTTATCCTCTCACGAGTCTATACATACCAAAATCATCAAAATCGGACCTCAAATGACCTCTCAAATCCCAAATTTAAACTCTCCAATTTCAAGCCCTAATCTCCCAATTTTCCCCCAAATATTTCCACTAAAATCATGACTAAACAATGGAATAATTGTCATAAACACAAGATACAAGGTCCAAGTAGCTTACCTCACTGAAAACACTTAATTCCCCCCTGAAATCATAGCTCAAAGCTCCTAAACCCATCCAAAATGGTGAACAAATGAGTGAAAATTCGCGAAGGCAACTTTTTATAGGTTCTGCCCAGCACTTTCCGCTTCTGCGAAAATTATCTCGCGCATCCGGACCGCTTTTGCGCTCAAAAATCTGCACCTGCGGAAGTCACTTAAGTCCTCAGATGCCACTCCTCTGCCCCAATTCTCGCACCTGCGGGCTCGCAGATGCGGTCTAGCTCTCCGCTCATGCGACCCATGCCGCTTCCGCAGTTTCTTTTCCGCTTCTCCGGCTCTCACTTGCGGTCCCCAATCAACAAGTGCGGTTATGACAGAACAAGAAACTTCAGATGCAACTCAATATTTCCAACTCTCCGACAACCATTCAAAATCGATCCTGAGCCCCTCGGGGCCCCAACCAAATATACCAACACGCCATATAACATCACTCGAACTTAGTCAAACCTTCAAAACACTAAAAGCAACACCACCGAATTAATACAAAATTCAAGCCTAAGCATTTCTAAACTTACAAAATTCGCCAACGATGACGAAACCACCCAAACCACGTCTGAATGATCTGAAAATTTGCACACACATCTCAAATGACACTACGAAACTACTCCAACTTCCAGAATTCCATTCCGACCTTGATAGCTAATTTTCCATTGCCGACCGAAAATCGCCAAAAATCCAACTTCATTAATTCAAGCCTAATTCTACCGCGGACCTCCGAACACACTCCAAAGTCCCAAATCACCTAACGAAGCTATCTGAACTATAAAAACCACATTCCGAGTTCATCTACCTATAAGTCAACTTTTGATTGACTTTTCCAACTATTTAACCAACTTAAGAGACTAAGTGTCTCATTTCTTTCCACAACCACTCCGATCCCAGACCAATCAACCTAACACAACACAAATGAGATAAACAACATAAAATGAAGCAGAAACGGGGCTAAATTTTTGGAACGACCAGCCGGGTCGTTACATATATCAAGACAACTAGTTTTTCATATTTTTTTAGTTTATTCTTTGAATTTGACACCGATATTAAGAACAGACACGGGGCGCCTATGCTATGGACAGCAGAAATGCTACAAAAAAACCAACCATCATTTCTTTTAGTTCCCTTATGTCGAAACCTTGTATTGACAACAATCACTTCTAACGTTGAGGATATCCAAGACTCACTTCAACCACTACGGAAAAAAAAAAGGGGGGGAAAACGAGATTTAACTCATTTGTTTCAAAGTGTCAACCCTAAAAACCCTAGAAGCGATTTTTTTTCATGAGGTTTTCTTCCTGAATACATTGGTAAGTGACTTTAATCTACTTCTTTTCAATTACCCATTACATTTCATAAGTTTTGAACATCAAATCTAGGATTTTTATGGTAGAAATTAGGGATTTGGGTAGAATTAGGGATTTAGACCTCGCATTGAGGTCGAATTTCGAAACAAATTACATAACCATGCTTGAGGGTAAATGGGTAGTCGGGTTTTGGTCCGAATTTTGATTTTGACCAAGCGTGCCCAGGGCTGACTTTTGTTGTCCTTTTTAATAATGATCTGAATTGAACCTCTTTCATTTATGGGTAGTGTCTAAGGCCTATTTTGATCGTTTAGTTAATAACTTGCTAAATTTTGTTAGTTTGGAGGCTTGCTCGAAAGGCAAGGTCATGGTTGAACTTTGAGTTGATTACGGAGTGAGGTCAGTGTTGGGTTTAACCTTGTTTTGAGGGAGTTAAAGACCCTAAGATTATATTACATGTTGCATGAATTATGTGTGAGACGGTGTATGTGCGAGGTGACGAGTGTATATGGGCTGTTATATTACCTGCTTCCCTACTTTCATTGATTCATACTCCTTCCGTTTACTTTTACTTATCCAGTATTCTAAAAATATATTTTCACTTTTACTTGTCACTTTTTTCATATCAAGAGAAGACAATTTATTTTCTTTTTTTCTGTTATACCTATAGCATTAATTACTCATTTCAAATCATTTTTTCAAAACCATTAAAAATATGCATCAATAAATATGGGTATCATGGTAAATTATGCACTTCATTTATTATTTCCTAAGGGGTGTGCAAAGTCAATAGTGAACAAGTAAAAGGGAACGGAGGCAGTATTATATCTTGTTCTATGCCTTAATTACTACATGCTTATTTGATTTTCATGCCATAATTGCTACTTTTCATTTAGTATATCTTGTATTAAATTGTCCATCCCCATCCCCCATAATTCCATGATTATTTACTACTTGTCTCTATATGCTTCCCTTAGATATCTTAATTGCCTGTGCCTTATTTTCCTTAGAGTTTCGTATTAATTGTTGCTTTCATTAATGAAATTCCAGTTGAATGCATTGTTAAAAGGTAGATACCGTTAAGTTGGTAAAGCCGAGACATCCGAGTCTCTTCGGTTATCGTATTATTCTCTATTGCCATACATCTGTTCTCTTGACGTATGAATTTTCGCAAATCTTGATTATTGAGTTATTATTGTTAACTAAACTTGTTTGGGAGCGGGGTTGCACGCCGTAATGTAAATTGAAAGGAAATAAATTGAAAATGAGGAAAAAAGATGGATTATGATGTTGACAGATGATTATATTGTGGAATGAGGTTGCGCGCCGCACTATTTTATTTAAAGTTTATATTGTGGGATCAGGTTTCACGCCGCAACATGTTGATAAAAGTTATAATTGTTTTGATTGTTGAATTGGCCTCGGTTGTTGGGATGAGTTATATGACTGGTTATTTGGGACTCTCTGCTAGTTGATTTTGAGTTCGTTGATATGAGTTACATGTTTTACTTATGTTCCTGCTTTTCTGTTATTATTATTATTGTTGTTGTTGTTGTTGTTATTGTTGTTGTTGTTCGGAAACCTAAACTTGCACTGGATTTTAAAGCTGATATATAAACTTTCGATTTTCCCAATTTTACACCCCAACTCAACCGATTACTTGTAAGTGATTACCTCTGACCGTTGACTATGCTTATATGGCAATAGCACAGCTGACGTGGTCAAAGTGCGTGCTAATCATGCAAAAAAAGAGCGTGACTCGAATTAAAAATATTAAATCTAAATAAGAAAAAGGAAAAATAAGTAAAAGATAAAAAAATAAAAAATGAAAACATCCTAAATCCTAGATCATCCCTCTTATTACCCCTATGTTATCTTCTTACTTACAACCCCTCTCCTCCTCCCCCCGCCCCCTCCCAATTTATTTAACCCCCCAATTTCATTCTCCCCCCAGTTGCTCCCCGTTCCCCCACCCAGTTTCTTTCTCCCCCAATTTCTTTTGCCCACAGTTTCTTCCCGTTCCCTCCAAAGGTATGACGGTGACAGTGTTTTTGGCGATCTTCTTTGGCTAGTTGAGATTACGAAATCACTGAAAACTTTCAGGAGTGGGAAGTAATAGATTCTCATAAGTTCTTAAGGAGGTCTGTTAGATTTGATTTTGACGAGTGTCATCGAGATGCCATTTTTTCCGATGAAAATCTTGTTGGAATGATTTTGATATTTTTTAGAAGATCTTATAGTTTGTTTGGACTAATTTCTAGACTGAGGTTTGGTTAAGGTATGTATTAGGATATGAATTTGTCATATTTGAATTTTTACTATTGGAAATAGTGGCTGGGCAAGGGACGGTTTTGGTGTAGCTATGGTGGAAAAGAAAGGAAATAGATCAAAAAATAAAAATTTGGTAAATTGGTTTTAAAAAGGACGAGACACCTGATATTACAAATGTCAATAATAAATGGTCTTAGTATCTGACGTGGTATTCATGTCAGGCAATTGAGATACACGCTCCGAGGGAGGGTTTATTATAAATATTTTTATCGAGTTGGGGGTGCTAAAATGGGATATTCGGAAGTTTGTGTATCGACTTTAAAATCCTATGCAAGTTTAAGTGGTCCAGAAGCTATTACGCCTTATTATTATAATTATTATTGTTATTGCGCACAGGTTAATGTAAGTGACCCGCTTTAGCCTCGTCACTGTTTCGTTGAGGTTAGGCTCGACACTTACAGAGTACACATAGTCGGTTGTACTCATACCACACTTTGTACTTCTTGTGCAGATACCCGAGTTGGTCCCAGCGGCGTATCGTAGACTTGCTCGGATCCAGCTAACCAAAGGAGACTTGAGGTATAGTTGCACGGCATCCGCAACTTTGAAGTCCCCTTCTATTTCCTTTAGCTGTTTATTAATTTGATTCAGACATTTATGTTTATTTCAGACTGTTATTTGTAGCATCTTAGACGTTCATGTATTCATGACACCAGCTTCGGGGTTTGTATTTGGATTTCGTCACTTGTTAGTTATTTACTTTGTTTCGGACTATGCAGTTTCTATATTGTCATTGTAATTGAAGTTTGTTAAAAATGGTTAATAATTACATGGCTTCCCTAGTAAGTGAAATGTTAGGCGCCATCACGGTGTCGATGGTGAAAATTTCAGATCGTGACACAGAGACTCATGATCCTGAAACATTCCGTGTCATCCTTGAAAATCTCTAAAAGAAAAAATACCAACGTCGCGAACTAATCGTACATTTCTAATACGAGGATACACTCGTCAAAATTCTTCGGGATTATTTCATTGCTTTCACTAAAACTTCCTTCATTTATCACTGAAAATGTCAAGTTAAACGGATTGCGATATCATAAATAAATATTGCAAAATATAATTTTGACTCTTTAAATTATTTGGAGACAGATTTTTATGTGGAAAAGTTTTGAGTAAACTTTATATAGAGATCGAATCGAGCATTGTGCTCACGACAGATACATGGAGTATATAGATGTAATAATCTTAAAGCTAAAATTAAAAATTAAAATACATTCAGATTGATCAGATATTCGTTTGGATAAGACAACTAGTTTCCCATATTATTTAGTTTATCCTCTGAATTGTAAGATTGACATCGAAATACTTATATGGTTTGACCGTTTGTTACACCAAGTAGTAGGCTATAGTTGTATAGCAGCTTACTGGAGTCCCGGAAACTATATGCGATATCTCTAAATTTACGATCTTAAGGGACATTATAAATTTTAAATTTGCCAGAAACTCTGGAGTCTAGACTGACTCAAATACACTAGTGGATATATATTCATTAAAACAGGCCAATAAAATTCGTTATTTAAATATTTCAATTTCCTGGACGTGCATCCAATTGATCTATGATCTTTCAGTATCCAAGATTTTTGAAATCTATATCGCCAATAATTGGAAGAATTAATGTCGTTCATCCTTGAAAATCTCTAAAATCTAGTGGTCTCTCTCCTGGGCCCTCAAATAACAGTATAACACTATGGCGTAGTACTTGTCATACATTTTTTAAAATGTAGATACACTTTTCAAAAATCTTCTCTGATTTTATTTCATACTCCTAATTATCTTCATTGGCCACTGGAAATGTCAACTAAAAAAAAGCTGCCCGATGTACTAAGCTTCTACTATGTGCGGGGTTCGGGAAATGGACGCACCACAAGGGTTTATTGTACGCAGTGTTACCACCGGAAAGGTCAACTAATAACGTTTTATTTAATGGCGGTTAGTATGTATACCACTTGTAGAAGATAAGATCAGATCTCCAACTTAATAATTAACATGTCAATATAACACATGAAATTAATGATGGACACTTAATGTAACGACTCGACCTCGTTTTGAGTATTACAGCCCCGTTCCCCCATTTATTGCTCATTTTGTGGCTTACAATTGTTATGTCACTTTTCGGGTAGTTGGTTCGGGTCCTGTGAGGTTTCGAAATGAATTGAGACACTTAGTCTCAAGGATGAAAACTTAAGTTGAAAGGTTGACCAGATGTTGACTTATGTGTAAATGACCCACGAATTGAGTTTTGATGATTCCAATTACTCTGTATCGTGATTTTGGCCTGAGGAGTGTGTCTGGAAAATTATTTGGAAGTCCGTAGTTAAATTAGGCTTGAAATGGAGAAAATAGGAAATTGAACGTTTGACCGGGAGTTGACTTTTTGATATCGAGGGTAGGAATCCGATTTTGGAAATTTTAATAGGCCCGTTATGTCATTTGTGGCTTGTGTGCAAAATTTGAACTCAATTCGGCTTGATTTGATAGATTTAGGCGTCGAATGTAGAAGTTAGAATTCGTTAGTTTCATTAGGCTTGAATTGGGATACGATTCGTAGTTTTAGCGTTGTTTGATGTGATTTGAGGCCTCAACTAAGTTTGTATTATGTTTTAGGACTTGTTGGTATATTTGGTTGAGGTCCCGGGGGCCTAGTATGAGTTTCACATGATTAACGGATCAAAATTCGGACTTAGAACAAAGCTGGAGTTTTCTGCCATCTAGTGCAATCGCAACTGCGGAACCTTTCTCGCAGGTGCAGCTGGCAAGGCGCAAAAGCGGATTGGGGGCTTGGCTTGGGATGCGTCGAAGGTGCGTGAAGATTTTCGCATCTGCGAGCATCTGCGGAGCCTGCTCCGCAGATGTAGAGTGAATGGGGGGCAGCTGGTTCCATAGAAGCGACAAGGTCGACTCCGCAGAAGCCAAGGCAGTAGAAGCGGAAGCTTCACCGCAAAACCGGAATCGTAGATGCGGTTAAAAATTCAATAGAAGCGAAACATCTGGGCAGTGTAAAAAAATAGAGAAATCAGAGATTTTCTCATGTTTGGACATTTCAAACACGGGTTGAGGCGATTTTTCAGAGAAATTTAACGGAAAATCTTGAGGTAAGTCACTTGTGATCATTGTTAGCCAATAATATTTGATTATCATTGAGTATTTCGACTAGATTACATATTTTTGAGGTGAAAATTTAGGATTTGAGCCTATGGATCTGAAAATAAGATTTGAGGATTTTAAGGTCGAGTTGATGTCAGAATTTGATAAATTTGGTATGGTTGGTGTCACGACCCAAAAATCCATCAGTCGTGATGACACCTAATTCAACCCGCTAGGTAAGCCAACTAATAACTTCCCAATTCCAATAATAGTACTAAGACAATCAAATTAAAAAATTATCTGAATCTTAAACCTTTATCCAGGGACTGGTAGTACAAATCATGAGCGTCATCGGGAGACTTTTCCAAGTCCCAAGCTGAGCTGAGCCAATGTGAGGCCGACCTCCAAAGGCTTTCGGAGGAAAGGAATGCCCTAATACTTCTCTGCGGGCAAAAAGATGAGGAGATCAAGGATCTCCGAGCCGAATTGGCTAAAGCTCACAAGTATCAGACCGACCTAATCGAACAGGTGATGACAATTTTAAAAACTCATGGGCTTGATTCAGGAACGGTGGCTAACATTTTGATACGCACAAATTATACCTTAAAATAGTGTAAGCGATCGATGTCAAATATATTAACCCAACAAGGTTGGGGTCGAATCCTACACAGAACAATATGGAGGCGATTAAGAATGCAAGAGAATTATCACTTATCGCGCAATGCCAAACAAATGGATTTTGGTTTTGAAAGTTATTTATAACTAAATGTGAAAATATAAACTACCTAGAAATCAAGTAAAATGATCAATG
This sequence comes from Nicotiana undulata, assembly GCA_005239495.1. Taxonomy (NCBI): domain Eukaryota; kingdom Viridiplantae; phylum Streptophyta; class Magnoliopsida; order Solanales; family Solanaceae; genus Nicotiana; species Nicotiana undulata. The sequence goes on from ML299314.1 coordinate 19,869, forward strand.
ACAGCAAGAATGAATGCATCGGGTATTACAGTCAAGTAACGATCCAATGTATTTCACGATTTTGCAAATATGAGCGAGTTTATGTTAATTAGCCACGGATAATAATTCTTAATTAGCTTTTCCCAAAGACTAACAAGACTTCCTAATTGAATTATTCATAACCCAATTAAGAGATTAAGAATTTCCGGATTTGGCTACAAGTAGTTCAATCCTATCCCTAGGTAGAATATATAAAATGAGGGTTAAAGTCTCAAGTTCTTNCGTAAATTTCCATAAACAAGATTCAAGTGTTGGAAATAAATGCTACACACTTAAATATTCAATACAAAGCAAGAAAATGAAGAAACAAACATAAATGTGTAATAAAACCTTAACCACAAGAGTGAAATCTTCAAGACCCAAGTGTATGTGCAAACCCTAGTTTCAAGACTTGTTCTTCTCCACTCAAAAATATATTTACAAAGCCAATGATATGCCAAAAGATGCAGAAAATACCTGCTAGGTCGAGTATATGTGAGTTGGGAATGAAAAAATATATTTTTACCTTTTTGCCCAATGCTGATGCCCGTTGGCCGCACCTGCAGAAGAATCTTCGCAGGTGCGGTTCCGCAGGGGCGGAAATCCAAGCGCAGGTGCGAGTCTGGGTATGTTGGGCCATTTCCGCAGATGCGGACAAAAGGTCGCACCTGCGGTTTCGCAGGTGCGTGGATCACATCGCATGTGCGGTTGCTGTCTAGTCTAGCTCTTCTTCGCAGGTGCGGTTCATCCTCTGCAGGTGCGAGGTCGCACCAGCGGCCCAGGGTCCGCAGGTGCGGAATCACTGGAGCTTTTGCACATTTTTCACCACTTTTTGTTCAACTTCACTCCAATTCAACACCAACCACTTCATGGCATCATTTTCCTGAAATTTGAGCAATTACACAGAATAAACGACCTCAAGTTATCATTGAAGGATGCAAAATCTAACGAAAAGAGGCCAAAATGAGTGGTAAAATCACCACTCATAAACACCCCCAACTTAGATATTTTGCTTGTCCTCAAGCAAATCAAAAACTAATAACTCAATGAGGTTTTACCATTTCAAACACAAGTTGCATTGCTCTTATTTACAAGTCACATTCACCAACTAAGCATTATACTTATGGATTTGGTTGGTACTAATAATTAGACTCAAGTATGCATCTTACTCAAATAAATCCCTCATTTAAAAAAAACTTCAAGAAGTGCAAGGAAGTTTCAAAAATAATCAAGTGACAAGAATAAGCCTCAAGAAGTGACTCAAAAGTACTAGTCTACTACATATGCTCAACTTACTCATTTCCAAGTATGTCAATTTCACCACTCCATCTTAATTCATGTTCCTTCACAAAAAAGAAAGAAAGAAAGTCCCACAATCACCATATTTACAAGAACAACACACGGGACAATTTCACGAAGACACTCACACTCACAAAGAATTTCAAGTGTTACAACCAATCATGCCATAAGCTTGACCTTATTTTAATTCATCACATATTCAAAAACATTCAGTTGGAGATCCCATAAGGACTTTTTAAGAATGTAATATAGGTTTAGGGAAGGATAAGATACACATTTGGGAAAATGACTACACCCTCCTTGAACACTACTCACATTTTCCTTTCTTGTTGCACTTAGTTTCTTTTCAAACCACATAGCCTCGTTTGCGTCTAGTTACCAACATAGAATCACTTTAAATACCTCACTAAATTTCTTCAAAGCTCCCATATTTATTTACATATATATACTTCTTTTTCTTTTTATTCTTCTTCTTTTTCTCTCTCACCCTTTTTTTTTTGTATTTTTCTTTTGGAGCTTGAATAATTTCAAAAGAATATTTTGAGGTATATATTTTGCACTCAATGTAGAACCTTACCAATTTCCAATTTGATACTACACCCCTAACTTAGGATTTTTGCCTCATTCTCAATATTCACGGAGGGACGGGTTCAAAAGAGGAATTATTTTGCAAAAGGGGAAGGTTTGTAATGAGGTGACCAAAGAAACGGTTTAAGACTCAAATGGGGTAACTAGTGATTATATCTATACAATGGTGGTTCGAAAGGCTAAAGGGATTTTCAAATAACACAAAAGAATGCCTAAGGTCATTTCTCCAACCAAACATAATTATCATTAGTATTGAAAGACCAACCGGGCAAGTTCTAGATGATGGAAGTAAGCAACAGATTTATTTATGCAAACACTAACACACATGGCACATGAATTAATCAAGATGGATCTATTTTATTTTCTAATAGGAGTCTAGAGCCATATTTTTCAAACTAGTGGGCAAAGAGTCACTAAAAGAGCCAAAAATTCTTCACAAAAATTATTCTTCACCATGCAACTTACTTGTTTTAATTCAAAACCAAAATTTGGAGGGGTGTTCTTAATTCACATTTCACATACAAGAGACTATTTTCTTTAGTACCAAATAATCAAAAAGTCTCATCCTAGCAAAACAAGACCAATTCCCTTAAGAAAGTTGTCACACCATCTATCATAGGGATAAATCACCCGGTTCACTTCAAAAATGTTCCTTGGGAAAGAACCGTAGCATGAAGAAAATCCAAGGAAGTATTATTTAGGAAATAAAAATTAAAGAACAAAGCTACTAATAAAAGCTAAAAACTGAAATAGAAACAACTACTAAAGAAAATAGATGATACAAGAAAAATAAATAAAACACAAAATAAAGATAACCTAATCACACCAAGCTTAGCAAAACAATGGACATAATCCACAATAAGCCCGGCAAGGGCACAATGTATCCATGCATAACAAAGAAGCCCGGCAAGGGCACATAAACAATGTCACAAATAAATACAACGTGCAAAGCCACCCCCAACTAGAAACACTGCAGTGTCCCCACTGCACAATATAAAAATAAATAGCATAGTTTGAGGGTCTCCCTGAGGTCTGCATCAGACTAGCAGACAACAGGAGAATGGGCTGGTCAATGCTGCTGAGAACTCTCGTCATCATCATCATCTGCATCTGCACCCTCACGATCAGTCATGAACGAGTAGTCCTCGTTGTCATCAGCATCCGCAACTGGCAGCTTCTTGCTCGGCTGCCCCCACCTGAAGATTGCCTTGACGCCTCTCCATACCTTGACCAGGAGCTTACCTTTATTTTTATTTTTCTCCTTTTCTTTGTCAAATGACTCCTTTAGGTCAACATGTGTCTTGGTCAGGCTGGTGTAGGCGGTGTCAAGCTGTGTAAGAGATGATGCCATCTTATCCTGAGTATCAAAATAATGCTGCATCTCAGCCCTGGAGTAGTACTCAGGTGGAGGCTGAGGTTGGGAGGTGGAAGGCCCAGTGGGGAGCTTGGACACTAGGTCCCGCAGGATAGCAAACTGGAAGTTCATCTCCCCAAAAGGACCCTCTGATGTGGCAGGTTGTGAAGAAGATCCGATGCCGACAGTGGTGGTGGTGACCTTCCTTTTCTTGCTCTTTACTGCTCCACCTGCACCCATGACTCTCAACGGGTGGAATGGTTTGTCGGCGGGAACCCAGTGATCAGTGGGGCGCTCCTCGACCTGTGCCCGCTTGCATAACTCAGTGATCAAGGAAGGAAACAATAGACCAGCTCCATCTTCAAGCACATACTGTTGCAGCTCGCTCAGAATATAATGGCCCGAGTTCACTGGAATGCCATCAAGCAAGCAAGCAATGATCAGGGCTCTGGTGTAAGACACATATGAGATATTCCCACTGGGGAACACCCTGCTGCTCAGTATATACAGCCATATCATAGCCTCGGCTTTGAAGTCAGCTGACTTCAAGCCTTTCCTCTGGTTTGCCCACTGTGGTCTTACACTCTCAGGATACACTTTGGACACAAGCCACGCCGAGTTTTGGCAATGAACCTTCTCTAGCACTGGCTCTATTGGGTGGCTTGGAATCCCGAGGGCAGCATTGATTTCTTCCGCCTCGAACCTCACTATTTTTCCTCTGATGATGAGGTGAGGATCATTGAAGTTTGTATGCCTGAGATTGGCGTAAAAATCGCAAACCCATGTCTCATTGGCCTTGCATGGAGTGGGAATGAAACACGGCCACCTAGAGGATATCAACAAATCATAGAAATCCGGGAGCTTTTCGCCCAATTTGTCTTCCTCAATCCCTCTCTCAAGCACCAATTTCTTGGTGAGGAGGTTGTCATAATACCGGCGTTGACAGTCAACCGACATGAACCGGTAATCATCATAATGTTCCCCAACCGCCTCCTCAATTTCAGAACTGTTGGGAGCATTTAGGGTTGCGTTTGGGTCCATTTTTAAGTCAAAGTACCTACAAAAAATCAAAACGAAGTTAGTCAAGCAGTGGAATCTCGTCAAGCGTCTTAAAACACTGCAAATAGGCCAAAGAACCGAGTCGCACGGGCCCGAGAAGGACACTTTATAAAGCTACTATTTTTGGCAAAACTGGCCAGTTTCCGCACCTGCGGGCATAGCAGCCGCAGGTGCGGTAGCGCACCTGCGGAAAATGGGTCGCACCTGCGGAGAATTAGTCGCACCTGCGGTCCTTCATCCCAAGATGCAACTGCCCAGAATTTTTCTTTCATTTTTCACTTGGGCTTTGCTTTTGGCCACTAATTTGTACTCAAGACTTACATATTAGTGTACCAAACTTTGTTCTAACTTCATTAACACTAAAATTAAGGTACGAGGCACTCAATTTTCACCTATACAATTAACCGAACACTTCGCGGGCGCTTAAAATCAACTCTCTCCTCACATGAATTTGGTGCTCACAATAACCCCATACTTTGTTGCTGAACTTAAACTAACACACAATTTCTACTCTCAACCAAATCCTCACTCTAATTCTACCCTAAATCATAAGGTTCATGGGAATGGGAGTAAACGGCCATGAATGGCTTTAACAAGAAATACCCAGAACAACAACAAAAATAGAATGGGGATAGAAGAATGCTAGAGTAAAGCAAGGAAGAGTGAAAATACCTGTAGAGTCTCTTGTGATTTTGCAGCGAGTGAGAGTTGAGAGAAATGAGCACAAAATTAATTTTCTTGTTTGAGTTTTAGGGCTTATAGAAACTGGTCTGGGGGGTAGAATTTGGGAATTTAGCTGGGCGATTTTCGCACCTGCGGGGCTTTTTCCGCACCTGTGGGTGCGCACCTGCGAGAGGTAGACCGCACCTACGAAGGAAGTCGCACCTGCGAGTCACGGACCGCTTCTGCGAAGCTGCACCTGCGAAAACCTGACCGCAGGTGCGGAATACCTGGGCTCAGCAACAAACATTCTGTGGCTATTTGAGATCGCATTTTTTCTCGCCCAGGTGACTATGCGATAGCATTTTGCACTGGCCTCATAGCAAAGTAGGTCAATGTGTTGCCCAGCCTTTTTGTTTCTCATTTCACACTGTGTTTTGCTACCCGGTCTCCCCGACCTACTCAAATCAACTCCAAAAATTCTGAAACTTGGCGGATTGGTTAGAAAAAATATAATAAGCTATTCTAAAAATAAAAAAAATTCAAAAATGACCAAAAATTTTGAAAAACGATGGGTTGCCTCCCACCAAGCGCCGCATTTAACGTCGTGGCATGACGCAAGTCAACTTTACCACTTTTCTCGCCACTTTGATGATATGAACTGGGCACCTAGCTTAGAATCAAGCTTGTGACCACGGGCGGTGGGGGGTGGTAAGTAGATGACCAAGCCAAGCCTTAAATTCTTCATTGTGCACTTCTTGGCTCTCATGTGAGGAATGTCATTTTGCTTTCTTGTTTCCTCAAATTGCAAGATTTGTGAATTTTTCCTCCTCGCAATACTCCATTGATTCGTGTAGTTCAACTTCCGTTTTACCAAACAATTCCAATGTTGAAAAATGCTTGGAATGTGCCTTCAAACTCCCAACTTGTAAATTTTTCCAGATTCTGACATCCTCATTTTCCCCCGGAATAGAGTCAATTTCGACCAAATCTTCAATCACCCTGGTTGACTCTAATTCCATATTTTTGTTGGCATCACTAACACTCATGGAGTCGGTTGGCGGATGTTCAAGGTTTTATTCCTCAATGTAATACTCACTCTCACCCTCGGAATTGAACTCTTCTTGGCTTCCATCCACACTTTCAACTTGAGAGGCATAATGAGCCTGCATCAATGCTTGCATTTGATCTTCCAAAGTGCGGATGTGTTCATCATGTTGAGTCACTTCCTGTTTCAAGTCCTCGAGTGCAAAGTTTTGCTTTTCCTCATTTTCAAGAATGGCCTCCAACATGAGCATCATCTTCTCATTTTGAGCATTTGAAAGTTCTTCTTGGTTTTTTTCAAGTACCAAGGAAGAATTTTCAACTTCAACCTCCAAAGAAGGTTCTTGGCCTTCACTCACCTCTAAGGCTTTTTGAACCCTTGAAGCTTCAATCATTGCATCCATTTGCGAGTGCAACCTTTCAAGTGCCAAATCATTTTGGAGACTAGTCTCCAAAAGTTCTTCCAAGGCATTTTGCTCATGATTTACTTCTTCAAGTAAGCACTCCAACATGAGCTTGAACTCTCCACTTCTACCATGCTCAATTTCCTCCACTTCTTCACCCCTAAAATTTCCATCACAAAAAGTAGATTGATAATAGTGGGGGCTCGGGGAAGGGACGGACAAATATACACAATCATACCAATGGCCATTTTGACAACCACACCTATCACAAATACTCCACTCATGGGTTTGAGATTGTGCGCACAATCCATCCCCGGGAGAAATTAAACAATTTTGCCACGAGTGTGGTCCTCCACAATAAGGACAAGGGTCATCAAAATATGAACAACTACCATCCAACCAATTTTCATTATATGATACAATATTTTTTTATTATGAAAATTTAAGAAATCAAACAAGAAAAATAATTACACAAATATTCACAAGTTTAAGCTTACTTCTCAAACAACCTAAATTACGCTAATTCTTCCCCGGAAACGGCGCCAAAATTTGATACGCTCAAATTACACCTTAAAATAGTGTAAGTGATCGATGTCAAATATAGTAACCCAACAAGGTTGGGGTCAAATCCCACACAGAACAATATGGAGGCGATTAGGAATGCAAGAGAATTATCACTTATCGCGCAATGCCAAACAAATAGATTTTGGTTTTGAAAGTTGTTTATAACTTAATGCGAAAATATAAACTAACCTATAAAGCAAGTAAAATGATCAATGACAACAAGAATGAATGCATCAGGTATTACACTCAAGTAACAATCCTATGTATTTCACGATTTTGCAAATATGAGCGAGTTTACGTTAATTAGCCACGGAATAATTCTGAATTATCTTTTCCCAAAGACTAACAAGACTATCTAATTGAATTACTCCTAACCCAATTAAGAGATTAAGCACTTCCGGATTTGGCTACAAGTAGTTCAATCCTATCCCTAGGTAGAATCTATAAAATGAGGGTTAAAGCCTCAAGTTCTTGTTAATTAATCTTTCCCAACCCCAAATTATCTTTTCCAAAACTAATTCGGAGTTAATGGGCGAGTCCTAGGGTTAGCTAATCCGTTTGGAAACATTAAAGAACAAGAATAATTAAAGAAACAATAACTCACTTCATAAATATAATAAAATCATTCAATACATAAGCACAACAAGGTATTTAATCCACACTTTAAATATGTAATTTCCATAACAAGATTCAAGTGTTGGAAATAAATACTACACACTTAAATATTCAATACAAAGCAAGGAAATAAAGAATCAAACATAAATGGGTAATAAAACCTTAACCACAAGAGTGAAATCTTCAAGACCCAAGTGTGTGTGCAAACCCTAGCTTCAAGACTTGTTCTTCTCCACTCAAAAATATATTTACAAATCCAAAGATATGCCAAAAGATGCAGAAAATATCAGCTAGGTCGAGTATATGTGAGTTGGGAATGAGAAAATGTGTTTTTACATTTTTGCCCAGTGCTGATGCCTGTTTGCCACACCTGCGGAAGAATCTTCACAGGTGCGGAAATCCAAGCGCAGGTGCGAGTCTCGGTATGTTGGGCCATTTCCGCAGATGCGGACAAAAGGTCGCATCTGCGGTTCTGCAGGTGCGTGGATTACATCGCAGGTGTGATTTTTGTCCAGTCTAGCTCTTCTTCGCAGGTGCGGTTCATCCTCCGCAGGTGCGGAATCACTGGATCTTTTGCACATTTTTCACCACTTTTTGTTCAACTTCACTCCAATCCAATACCAACCACTTCATGGCATCATTTCCCTGAAATTCAAGCAATTACACACTATAAACGACCTCAAGTTATCATTGAAGGATGCAAAATCTAACGAAAAGAGGCCAAAATGAGTGGTAAAATCACCACTCTCACATTTCAATCTCACATCTGCAGTAGAAGATTGAGGATATTGAGTAGTTCCGCGAGGAGGTCAGTCAGATGATGGCGGAGTCCTTGGGGTGAAAAAAAGGCATGGACCGGTTGCTGCAGAAAAAGAGGTTGCTCCAGCCCAACTTTCATCGGTCGAAAGCCAGCTCCGATACATGAAGGAGAAAAGCTCAACTCAAGCAAAGAAGATAGAGGAGTTCGAGTCTTGGTTGGATTTCGAACTTTCATAGGCCAAATCTGAGGCTGAAAAGGCAAAGACCGAGGTAGAGGCGATCGTGGTCGTCTATCTGGCCGATGTTGAACCCGCTCAAGTCAAAGCGAAAGAGGCTGTAGAGACTTCTCAAACTCGAGCACACTGCATTACTGAACTCTCCAAATGCCAATCTCGCAGGGAGGCCCTCGAGGAAATACACACCCGAGGTTTCGATCTTACTGACGAGATAGCAAAGTCTAATGAGCCCAAAGTTGATGCTAGAGCGCTGGCCTCTTCTGAAGATGAAGATGATGATGATGATGATGATGATGATGATGATGATGATGATGATGATGATGATGATGATAATGAGAGTACCGAGAGTGGGTCCGAGAATGGGGGACCCCGATTGAGAAGCTGCCCTCGAGGATAAATAGGAGCCCTAGTATTTTTTTTTTTTTCTTTTTTCTTTTGTGTAGGACCCCGATCGGTCCTCTGTAAATATCTTCATTTATATATAAGACATTTCCTTTTTTATCTCAATGTTTGCCTTGTGAAAATTTTGATTCACTCATGCCTTGTGAAAATTTCCATTCACTTATGCCTTGTGAAAAATTTGTTCGTACATTCGAAGATCAGGCAACTTGATCGAAGTCGAACTAATGTAGTCTTTGTATTCGAGTGAGTACTTGCTCGAACTCGAAGTAGGAGTACCCTTAGGTTTTAATAGAGTGAGGATGATTTCTCGAACCCAAAAAATAAAATGTTCCTTAGGATCTTGAATTAGGCCGATATGGCCTCAAAAGAATGGTTTTCCCTTTTCGGCATAAAAAGTTAATTAAAAAATATTCATGCCTTAGCATGAGATAAATTTGTATTTAGCTTTTCGAGGTTGGTGTTTTCGAAACCCTTCTCTTTGTTATGCCTTAGCACAAAATTGTTCGAAGGTTCGAATAATTCATTACCCCTTAGGGTTTTCGAGGGTTGACGTAGCCGAAACCTTTTTGTCATTTTGCCGAGGGTTGCCTTTTTAACCGGTTTATGAAAGTAATCCAAGGCATGTTTTTATTACGGAATTCGGACGTCTCTGAAGAGTGTTTGTTTGGCCGTAGCCTTGGAATTTGCCTCTTGGGCTTATTTCCCGATCGAACTTATTCGAAGTGTCAGTCCCCGAGTGGCTTTGGCCTCCAAAATCGAAGATTCCCTTGTTAAGGTCTTATGATCTCCAGGTTTGATAATTCAATCATGTCGATTTTTGGGTGGTAGTCCCCGAGTATGGGGTAAAGTGCTTGAACTTTGATTGCGATCGACCCTTAAGCCAGTTTCTACAATGGATCATAAGTATGAAATTGTAAAGTATAAATTTTTCTAAGGCAAGGAACATCTGGCAAGAAAAATACTGATTTTCAATAAATTATACATGCGTACATGTTCTACATGGACACGGTTTATTTGACCGTTTGGCCCTTTACAAAATTTACCTTTCGAGACCCTGTTGACACATAGTCCTTTCCTAGTAATCATCCGAGGGTGATGCCCCCTAGTGTCACGACCCAATTTCGAAGTCGTGATGGCGCCTGTCATGGAACCAGGCCAACCACCTATTTTTATCTAATCTAGATTCGATCACCAGAGAAATATAATTTTTTTAACAAGCCTCAAGATAATAACAATAATAAATCTAAAGTTGAAACAATATCTGAAACCAAAACTTAAATCCTACAATCCCGAATCCAGTGTCACACAATCATGAGCTGCTAAAACATAAGGTAAAGAAAAGAGGAATGGACAACATAGTCTCAAAAATAAATAACGACAGGTAGAATAGGAAAGAGATGACGAGATCACGGTCGTCAACTGGTACCTCGACAACTCTGATGGAAAATCTAACAGCTACTCAATGACCAGAGTCGGGTCCCGATGTACCTGGATCTACACACAAGGTGCAGGGGGTAACGTGAGTACACCAACTTAGAAGTAACGAACCCAAACTATGGGCTGAACAGTAGTGACGGACTAAACCTCCGATATTTATAAACAACAGTGTATAAATTTGGACATGACAGTAATATAACTGATAATATACAAAATGCACCAATTATGTCTGTACAATCTACATACTAGCATACGATCATAAGGAATCAGAAATGATATGTACACAGAATCCCAACTCTCTCACAAGGAAGTCCACTCAGTACTAGAATTGCCCTTCTGGCCCAGGGAAAGTCTATTCCAGATTATACATAAACATAAGTGACGTAGTCACTTAGTACTGAGGAAAAAGGCCAGTCCAGCCCCGCAGAGAAGATCCATCTCCGGAACATCTCACTCGGACAAGATCCATATCCAAGGACGATCCATCCCTCAATATATCAATAACTTCAGACAAGATCCATGCCCAGGGAAGATCCATCCATCAATATTTGTGCGCTCACTAAGGGTGTAAAGTCTCCGGAGGGCTCCTATAAGCCCAAGCGCTATATCAAGCAAACGAAGGCATGACTCGAGGATCGCTGTGGTGTGCAGCCCGATCTCATAACTGTCTCAATACCAGGCTCTCGGCCTCACTCGGTCAATACCTTCCAGTCTCACTCACAAGGCTCACATATATAAGAATCATCCCAAAACAATGATAACATATAAATAAACTAACAAATACTGAGACTAAGGCATGAAACATATGCTATAACAGGTATGAGTACATGAAAGCAAATAGTCACAGATAGAGACACCAATAACTGACCATTCTGGTCTGAACATATTGGCGGGAAGCCTTAGCATTTATACTTAACATGATTTTTAATATGTTCAAGGTAAATAAAACCTTCACAATACAAGTATCAGCCTGAAATAACCATTAGGCAGTGCCATGGGATGAGCCAGGCCACAACATTCGGTGTACGCCCGTATGCTCGTCACTTGGCAAGTGCGTCACCTTAATTAACGTCAAATATCAGATAATTTGGGGTTTCGAACCCTCAATTCCAAGTTTGGAAACGTTAGTTACCTCAAAACTGGTTAAAATACTACTCCGTAGTTCCCTTGCCACAAAATTCGGCCTCTGAGTGCTCCAAATCTACCAAAAATCATATTTATACCATTATAATATGCTAAGGAATGAAACCCAATCGAATTTTGCCAAAAATACTCAAAAATACCGAAATTGGTGAAACCCGACCCCTAGGCCCACGTCTCGGAACTCGACAAACTTTATACCAAAACAGTCTTCATCTTCTCATGAGTCTATACATATAAAGAACGCTGAAATCGGAGTCCAAATGACCCCTCAAATCACCCGTACAAGGTCTCTTAAACTCAAGCCCTAGTTCTCCATTACTCCACTGATTTTTCCCAATTAAACACTACTAATTAGTTCTTAATCAGGTATAATCAAGTTATAGAGTTCAAAATCCTTACCTAAATGAAGAACAATCGTCTACCTCTTCAAAAATCTCTCCAAAACCTCTATTCCCATTCAAAAATGGTGGAAAAGTGGGCAAGGGTCGCAAAATGATTTAATATATACTGCCCAGTGATTCCTTAATCGCAATCGCGGACTTCCAGTCTTGATCGCGGAGAACGATCCCATAGCCTCACTAATTTACCCTACGCGATCGCGAATATCTCCACTCGATTGCGATTCCTTATGACCTAAACACACGTTACCGCAACACATGCCACGCGACGGCGTAGCACAGCTGGTCACTTCCACACGCGCCCCTCTTTCCCTACGCAATCGCGAACTAGGCCACGCGATCGCACTGCTTAAGCTGCTCACCTTACGCGATCGCACTCATACTTCTGCGACCACGATTCAAAAATTCCTCCTGGTCTCATTTAACCTTACGCGATTGCGGACAATTCCACGCGATCGCGATGAACAATTTACTGCTGCAATAACACCAGAAAACCAGCAATCTTTCCAAGTCCAAAAGTGCTCGTTTGAGAATCTGAAATACACCCGAGGCCCCGGCGACCCCAACCAAGACTACCAACATATCCCATAACATCATTCAAACTTAGTCGAGCTTTCAAAATGCCAAAAACAACACAAAAAATACCAAAATCACATCGAATTCAAGCCTATGAACTTTGAAATTTCTAAATGCTACCAACGATGCCTAAACCATCCAAAATACCTCCGGTTGACCTGAAAATTTGCGCACATATCCAAAATGACATTACAAACCTGCTCCAACTTCCGGAATTCCATTCCGACCTTGATAGCCTATTTTCCATAGCCGACCGAAAATCACCAAAAACTAGCTTTTGCCAATTCAAGCCTAATTCTACACCGGACATCACAAAAACATTCCGAACACACTCCTAAGTCCCAAATCACCTAACAAAGCTATCCGAGCCATAAAATCTGCATTCCAGGTTCGTTTACTAATAAGTCAACTCCCAATTGACTTTTTCAATTATAAGGCTACTTTTAGAGACTGGGTGTCTCAATCCTACTACAACCATTCCGAACCCGAGCCAACCAACTACGACACATCATAAACAGTATGACTAGTGCATGACAAGGCAGAAACAGGGATAAAAATGCAAAAATCTACGGAACGACCGGCCGGATCGTTACATTCTTCCCCTCTTAAACAAACATTCGTCCTCGAACGGGTCTAGAAACATACTTGGAGTCTCAAACAAGTGAGGATATATGCTTTGCATCTCCCGCTCAGTCTCCCAAGTAGCCTCCTCCACTGGCTTCCCTCTCCATTGCGCTTTCACTGAGGCTATATCGTTAGACCTTAGCTTTCTGACCTGACGACCCAAAATAGCCACCGGCTCTACCTCATATGACTTATCACCCTCGAGATGAACTGTGTTGAAGTTCAAAACATGAGACGGGTCACCAATATACTTTCGGAGCATCAACACATGGAATACCCGATGAACACTTGATAGGCTGGGTGGCAAGGCAAGTCTATAGGCCACCTCTCCAATCCTCTGAGCACCTCAAATGGACCAGTAAACTGGGGACTCAGCTTTTCCCTCTTCCCGAACCTCATAACACCCTTCATGAGTGACACCTTCAGAAGTACCTTTTCTCCCTCCATGAAAGACACATCCCGGATCTTCTGGTCCACATAACTCTTCTTCCTAGATTGTGCCGTTCGAAGTCGCTCCTGAATCAATTTCACCTTCTCCAACGCATCCTGAACCAGATTTGTGCCCAATGCCTAGCCTCGCTCCGGCTACCTGAAGTAGATCTCAGCTAACCGCTCCGAAGTATAAGTAGTACTGACCAGAATGAAGTACGCGAACTTGGTCAGCTGATCCACATTGACCCAAATAGCATCAAATCTCCTCGAAGTCCGTGGGAGCCCAACTACAAGTCCATGGTGATCTGCTCCCACTTCCACTACGGAATGTCTAACCTCTGAAGTAATCCACCTGGTCTCTGGTGCTCATACTTGACCTTCTTGCAGTTGAGACACCGGGCTACATACTCAACAATGTCTCTCTTCATCCGTCTCCACCAATACTGCTGTCTCAGATCCTGGTACATCTTCGCGGCACTTGGATGAATGGAATACCGCGAGTTGTGGGCCTCTACTAATATCAACTCTCGAAGCCCATCCACACTGGGCATGCAAATACGGCCCTGCATCCTCATAACCTCGTCATCACCAATAGTCACATCCCTGGCATCACCTCGACGGACCCTGTCCTGAAGGACCAACAAGTGACGGTCATCATACTAGCGTGCTCTAATCTGATCATAAAGAGAAGACCTGGAGGCCATGCTAGCTAAAACCCGAGGAGGCTCTGACAAATTCAATCTCACCAACCACCCCGCTATAGCCTAAACATTACGTGCCAAAGGTCGCTCTACTACTGGAAGGTAGGCTAGACTCCCCAAACTCTCTGCTCTACGACTCAAGACATCTGCCACTACATTGTCCATCCCCGGATGATATAAAATGGTGAGTTCATAATCCTTGAGAAGCTCCAACCGTCTCCTCTCACGCAAATTCAAGTCCTTATGCTTTAGCAAATACTGCAAACTACGATGGTCGGTGAAAATCTCACACTGCACTCCATACAAATAATGGCGCCAAATCTTTAAGGCATGGACAATAGCAGTTAGCTAAAGATCGTGCACTGGATAATTCTTCTCGTGCACCTTCAACTGTCTAGATGCATAGACAATCATTCTACCATCCTGCATCAATACCGCTCCCAAGACAACTCTAGAAGCATCACAGTAGACTGTATAAGAACCCGAACCAGCAGGCAACACCAATACGAGGGTTGTGGTCAATTCTGACTTGAGCTTTTGAAAGCTCTCCTCACACTCGTCGTACCATCTGAATGGAGCACCCTTCTGGGTCAATCTGGTCAAGAGTGAAGCAATAGAAGAGAATCCCTCCAGAAAGCGACGGTAATATCCCGCCAAACCAAGGAAACTCCTAATCTCTGTAGCTGAGGACGGTCTGGGCTAACTCTGCACTGCCTCAATCTTCTTCAGATCAACCTGAATACCCTCACTGGATACCACGTGCCCCAAGAAAGCTACTGAACCAAGCCAAAATGCGCACTTGGAGAACTTAGCATAAAGCTTCTCCTCCTTCAACCTCTGCAACACAACCCTCAAATGTTGAGCATGCTTCTCCTGGCTATGAGAATATACCAGGATGTCATCAATGAACACAATGACGAAAGAATCAAGGTAAGGCTGAAAGACGCTGTTCATCAAATGCATGAACGCGACTGGGGCATTGGTCAGCCCAAATGACATAACCATAAACTCATAATGACCATATCGGGTCCTGAAAGCACTCTTCGGAATGTCAGAATCTCGAATCTTCAACTGATGGTACCCGGACCTCAAGTCAATCTTAGAGAACACTCTAGCTCCCTGAAGCTGGTCAAACAAGTCATCAATACGGGGCAAAGGATACCGGTTCTTCACCGTAACCTTGTTCAGCTGTCGATAATCAATACACATGCGCATAGAACCATCTTTTTTCTTCACAAACAACATCGGCGCACCCCAAGGTGACACACTAAGCCAAATGAACCCCTTATCTAGGAGTTCCTAAAGCTACTCCTTAAATTCCTTCAACTCCGTTGGTGCCATACGATAAGGTGGAGTAGAGATAGGTTGGGTGCCCGGCACCAAGTCAATACCAAAATCAATGTCCATGTCAGGTGGCATGCCTGGCAGGTCTGTAAGAAATACGTCCGGAAAATCACAGACCATAGGAACAGAATCAACATAAGGAGTCTCACTACTAAAATCCCTTACAAAAGCCAGATAAGACTCACATCCCTTCCCAATCATACGCTAAGCCTTCAAGTAGGAAATCACCCTACTAGGCACATACTCCATCAAACCTCTCCACTCAATCCTCGGCATTCCGAGCATAGATAAGGTCACGATCTTGGCATGACAGTCAAGAACCGCATGGCACAGAGATAGCCAATCCATGCCCAATATCACATCGAAGTCAACCATGCTAAGCAATAATAGATCTGCCCGGGTCTCCAGACCCCCAATAGATATAACTCAAGACCGGTACACCCGGTCCACCACAAAAGTATCACCCACCGGAGTCAACACATGAACATATGTAATCAAGGACTCATGGGGTATATCCAAGAAATGAGCAAAGTATGATAAAACATATGAATATGTGGAACCATGATCAAATAACACTGAAGCATCTCGGTGGCAGACTGAGATAATACCTGTAATCACCGCATCAGAAGCTATGGCATCTAGTCTGGCTGGGAGTGCATAGAAGCGAGCCTGCCCTCCACCTGATCGACCTCCCCCTCTAGGGCAGCCTCTGACTGACTGGCCTCCACCCTGGCTGCCTGAGCAGGTGGTGTAGAAGCTGGTGTTGAAGTTGGAGGCTGGCTCCTCTGCTGAAATGAACTACCAGAAAGGCGGGGACATTACCTCTTGATATGACCCGGATCCCACACTCGAAGCAACCTCTCTCAACAAAAGACGGTGGGGACTGAAGGGAACCCCTAGAGCTAGAATAGCTACTAGAAGAGCCATGTGCTGAAGAACCCTGAGCTGATGGTGGCCGAGACGAGCTCTGGGCTGGGAGGGCGCTGAATAATGAATGATCCGGATGAGAGCTACGGGGACCGTGTCCTGATAAAGCACCATTGTAGACTGAACGAGCTGGCTGAGGAGGCCTAAATGAACGTTCTCTGATGTGCTGAGACTGACCTCCTGAGTGGACACCACCATAGCTACCAGATCGTCGAGGCCTCTTTGCCTCCATTTCAACCCACTCCTGGCAGCGAACTGACTCAATCTCCCTGGCTATGTCAACTACCTCCTCAAAAGAAGCACCAGATACCCTCTCCCTGGTCAGAAAAATCTGAAGCTGGTAATTGAGACCATCAACAAACCTCATGATCCTTTCTCTGTCTGTGGGGACTATCTAGATGGCATGACGTTCCAACTCAGAGAACCTTATCTCATACTGCGTCACGATCATGTCCCCCTAACGCAACTGCTCAAACTCTCTACGCAGCTCCTCTCTACGGGACTACGATATATATTTCTCCAAAATGAGAATGGAGAATCGGTGCCATGTAAGGGGCACTGCATCAGCGGGTCTACGCCTCTCATAGGCGTCCCACTAAGAAAGTGCAGCTCCTGAAAACTGGAAGGTAGTAAATGGGAACCCACTGGCCTCTAATATCCCTATTGTGCGTAGTATCCTCTGACACTTATCCAAGAAGGCATAGGCATCCTCGCCCTCAGTACTACTAAAAGTCGGAGGCTGGAGTTTGCTGAATCTCTCCAAGTTGCGCTGCTCATCATCAGCTAAAGCTAGGACCGCATAATCCTGTACTGGAGCAATCGGCTGCACTGGAGCTGCCCCAGGTGTCTGAAGCCCCTGGGTGACCTGCTCAGGTGTCTGGGAAGCTGGAGTTAGAGTGCCTCCCCCGGCCTGAGAAGTAGCGGCAGTAGTGGACATAGTGACAACCTTTGCCAGGCTGGTGCACATCGTCAAAATCGGGGCTAGGGTCTCCTAAAGACCCGGAATCACAATGGGCACTGTTGGTGCCTGAGCCTGTCACGTTGGAATCTCAGTTGCGGGGACCTGATCCTGAGCAATTGGAGGGTCCACAGGTGATGCCTCGGCTGCTGTGCAGGCTGTACCCCTCCCTCTGCCACGGCCTCGACCTCTGGCTGGTCCTGCTGGTGTCTAAACACCACGATCGGTAGCACGATTCCTCACCATCTGTGAGAGAATGAAAACAACAGAAGTTTAGTTCCAGAATTCAACAGAGTCGCACGACATAATTCAATAATGTGGAATTTTCCTAAGGGTTCTGTAGCCTCTCGAAGATATGTATAGACGTCTCCGTACGGATCCGCAAGACTCTACTAAACCTGCTCATGACTGGTGAGACCTATTCAACCTAGAACTCTGATACCAACTTTTCACAACCCAATTTCGGAGTCGTGATGACGCTTATCGTGGAACCACGCCAGCCACCTATTTATATCTAATCTAGATTCGATTACTAGAGAAATATCATTTTTTTAACAAGCCTGAAGATAATAACAATAATAAATCTGAAGTTGAAACAATATCTGAAACCAAAACTTAAATCCTACAATCCCGGATCCAGTGTCACACAGTCATGAGCTACTAAAACATAAGGTAAAGAAAAGAGGAATGGAAAACCAAGTCTCAAAAATAAATAACGAAAGGTAGAATAGGAAAGAGATGACGAGATCACGATCGTCAACTGCTACCTCGACAACTCTGATGGAAAATCTAACAGCTACTCAATGACCAGAGTCGGGTCCCGATGTACCTGGATCTGCACACAAGGTGCAGGGGGTAACGTGAGTACACCAACTTAGAAGTAACGAACCCAAACTATGGGCTGAACAGTAGTGACGGACTAAACCTCCGATATTTATAAACAACAGTGTATAAATTTGGACATGACAGTAATATAATTGATAATAAACAAAATGCACCAATTATGTCTGTACAATCTACATACTAGCATACGATCATAAGGAATCAGAAATGATATGTACACAGTATCCCAACTCTCTCACAAGGAAGTCCACTCAGTACTAGAATTGGCCTTCTGGCCCAGGGAAAGTCCATCCCAGATTATACATAAACACAAGTGACGTAGTCACTTAGTACTGAGGAAAAAGGCCAGTCCAACCCCGCGGAGAAGATCCATCTCCGGAACATCTCACTCGGACAAGATCCATGTCCAAGGACGATCCATCCCTCAATATATCAATAACTTCAGACAAATATACCAAAAATACTACTCCGCAGTGCTCTTGCCTCTAAAGTCGGCCTCGAGGTGCTCCAAATATACCAAAAATCAGATTTATACCATTATAATATTCCAAGGAATGAAACCCAATCAAAATTTGTCAAAAATACTCAAAAATCCCGAAATTGGTCAAACCCTACCCCCGGGCTCACGTCTCGGAACTCGACAAACTTTATACCAAAATGATTCTTATCTTCTCACGAGTCTATACATATAAAGAACGCTGAAATCAGAGTCCAAATGATCCCTAAAATCACCCCTACAAGGTTTCTTAAACTCCAGCCCTAGTTCTCCTTTTTTCCATTGATTGTTTCCAATTAAACACTACTAATTATGTCTTAATCACATATAATCGAGTTATGGAGTCCAAAATACTTACCTCAATGAAGAACAATCGTTTCCCTCTTTAAAAATCTCTCCAAAAGCTCTATTCCCTTTCAAAAATGGTGGGAAAGTAGGCAAGGGTCACGAACTGATTAAATATATAATGCCGAGTGATTCCTTAATCGCGATCGCGGAGAACGATTCCATTGCCTCACTGATTTACCCTACACGATCGCGATTACTTATGACCTAAACTCGCGTGACCTCAACACATGCCACGCGACCGCATAGCACAGCTGGTCACTTCTACACGCGCCCCTCTTTCCTTACGCGATCGTGAACTAGGTCACGCGATCGCACTGCTTAAGTTGCTCACCTTACTTGATCGCACTCATACTTCTGCGATCGCGATTCACAAATTCCTCCTTGCCTCATTTAACCTTACGCGATCGCGGACGATTCCACGCGATCGCGATGAACAATTTAGTGTTGCAATAACACTAGAAAACCAACAATCTTTCCAAGTCCAAAAGTGTTCGTTTGAGCATCTGAAAGACACCCGAGGCCCCTGGGACCCCAACCAAGACTACCAACATATCCCATAACATCATTCAAACTTAATCAAGCCTTCTAAAAAACAACACAAAAACACCAAAATCACATCAAATTAAAGCTTGTGAACTTTGAAATTTCTAAATTCTACCAACGATGTCGAAACCATCCAAAACACCTCCGATTGACCTAAAAATTTGCACACATATCCAAAATGACATTACAAACTTGCTCTAACTTTCGGAATTCCATTACGACCCCGATAGCCTATTTTTCACTGCCGACCGGAAATCACCAAAAACTAACTTTCACCAATTCAAGCCTAATTCTACATCGGACATCACAAAAATATTCCGAACACACTCCTAAGTCCCAAATCACCTAACGAAGCTATTCGAGCCATAAAATCTGATTTCCGAGATCGTTTACCAATAAGTCAACTCCTAGTTGACTTTTCCAATTATAAGGCTACTTTTAGAGACTAAGTGTCTCAATTCCTACTACAACCATTCCGAACCCGAGCTAACCAACTCCGACACATCAGAAACAGTATGACTAGTGCATGACAAGGCATTAATAGGGATAAAAATGCAATAATCTACGGAACGACCGGCCGGGTCGTTACACCCAGCATTCGAGGTTGATTGTAAAGAATCCTCGGATATTGTTGAATTGCTCTAAGTTAGAACGAACAATGGTTTTCTTGTTAAAAACCTCGCCGGAAAAACCCATTTGGGACAAAAACCAGTCTAAAGAAAAAAGAGTGCAATGTGTGCTTTCAGACCTAAGGTCTTCGTGCTTGGAGGATCCTTCAAGGTCTTCGATCGAACACTTGCAGATGGTTATAAAATATAAATGAAAATGGAGAAGGCCATACCTTAGCAATAATATCGTTTGAGGAGTGATATGTTCCAATTATTCGGTAACTGTTCGCCGTTCATCGAGCCAAATTTGTAGGATCCCTTTCCGACGATATCGAGGACCTGATACGGTCCTTCTCAATTCGGGCTAAGTTTTCCTTCTTTGGGATCTTGAGTATTGAGGGTGACCTTTTTCAGAAATTAAGTCCCTGAATTTAAGATTTCAAAGATTGGCTCTTCGGTTGTAGTACCTTTCGATCTGTTGCTTCTGTGCAGCCATTCGAATGAGGGCAGCTTCCCATTTTTCATCCACCAATTCGAGGCTTGTATTCATACCCTTGTGATTAGACTCTTTTGTTGCATATCGAAACCTCACACTTGGTTTCCCGACTTCGACCGGGATCAGAGCTTCAGCGCCGTAGACTAGAAGAACGGTGTTGCCCCCGTACTAGATTTTAACGTTGTTCGATATGCCTAGAGGACCTCAAGAAATATTTCCCTCCATTTTCCTTTAGTGTCATTTAATCTTTTTTTTATTTTGAATGATGGTCTTGTTTGTCGACTCGGCCTATCCATTCCCACTAGGATGATATAGAGCCGACAAGATCCTTTTTATTTTTTTGGTCTTCGAGAAACTTTGTTATCTTGCTCCTGATGAATTGCTTTCTTTTATCTCATATGATCTCGACAGGCATCCTGAATCGGCATATAATGTGGTCCCAGTTGAAGTCTATAACTTCTTTTTCTCTAACTTTTTCGAAGGTCTGTGCTTCAACCCACTTAGAGAAATAGTCAGTCATAAATAAAATGAATTTAGTTTTACCTGGGGCCGATGGTGAAGGGCCGACGATATCCATTTCCCATTTCATGAACGACCATGGTGACAGGACTGAATGGAGTTGCTATCTGGGCTGGTGGATCATTGGCGCATATCTTTGACACTCGTCGCATTTTTGAACGAATTTAGTATCTTTATCCATATTAGCCCAATAGTACCCTCCTCTGATGACTTAGTGAACCAACAATTCAGCACCGGAATAATTCCCGCAGGTGCACTCGTGAATTTCCCATAGGACATAGTCGATGTCTATGGGACCCAGACATATTGCCAATGGTCCATCGAACATCCTTCTATATAGTGTTCCATATTCAGCCAATGTGAATCGTTCGGTCTTTGTACGTAGAGTCCTTGACTCATTAGGATCTGATGGAAGCTTCCCGTTTTTTAGTTACTCGATGTATTTATTCCACTAATCCCAAGTTAGGCTTGTGAAGTTTATTTTGGAGTGGCCTTCTTCGATCACTGACTTTGAAAGTTGTACGACATTCCCCGAGCTAATTTCGTTGTCTTTGACCGATGACCCCAAATTGGCGAGGGCATCGGCCTCATTGGTTTTTTCTTGAGGTATATGATGTAGGGGATTCTTTAAACCAGTGTAGTGTCACCTGTAGTTTGTCCAAGTACATATGCATTCGATCTTCTCGGGCCTTGAAGGTTCTGTTGACTTGGTTTACCACAAGTAGAAGCCACATTTAGCCTCGATGACCTCTGCTCCAAAACTCTTAGCCAGCTCAAGACCTGCAATCACGGCCTCATACTCGGCCTCATTGTTAGTCAACTTAGAAGTTTTGATAGACTACCTAATTTTATTGCCCGTGGGAGGCTTTAAAACGATGCCTAGACCAAGCCCCTTCACGTTCGAAGCGTCGTCTGTTAAAAGGGACCACACCCCCCGATGATGTACCCGTTTTTAATAAAAATTCCTTTTTGACCTCGGGTACGGGGCTGGCATGAAGTCGGCCACGAAGTCTGCTAAGATTTGAGACTTGATGGTCGTTCATGGTTGATATTCGATATCATACCCACTTTTTTCGACGGCCCATTTGGCTAATCGGCCCGAGAGTTCAAGCTTATGCAAAACATTGCAAAGAGGATAAGTGGTCACCACACAAATTGGGTGACACTGAAAATATGGTTTTAATTTCCTAGAGGTGCTTATTAGAGAAAGCGCTAATTTTTCTAAGTGTGGGTAGAGGGTGCCTCACCTAATGTTCGACTAACATAGTAAATAGGAAATTGCGTACCTTTATCCTCTTGAACTAGGACCCCAATTACCGCGACTTCCGAGACTGCAAGTATAAGTAGAGTTTCTCGTCCGCTTTCGGAATATGAAGCAGTGGTAGGATCGAGAGGTACCATTTCAATTCTTCCAATTCTTGTTGGAATTCCGGGGTCCAAGCAAAATTGTTCTTCCTTTTGAGTAGTGAGAAGAACCTGTGACTTCTGTCTGAAGACCTCGAGATGAATCGGCCTAGGGCGGCTTTCCTCCCCATTAATCTTTGTACAACTTTAACATTGTCCACGACTGTGATGTCTTCAATTGCCTTGATTTTATCGGGGTTGATCTCAATCCCCTGATTCGACACCATAAAGTCGAGGAACTTGACTGATCCGACCCCGAATGCATATTTCTCCGGATTGAGCTTCATGATGTATTTTTTTAGTATATTGAAGGTTTCCTGCAAATGTGTTAAATGGTCATCTGCGCGCAGGGACTTAACTAGCATATCGTCAATATAAACCTCCAGTGATTTACCTATTTGTCCTTCGAACATCTGGTTTACTAGGCGTTGGTAAGTAGCACCAGCATATTTTAGCCCAAACAGTTTTACATTATAACAATAGGTGTCGTACTTAGTGATGAACGAAGTTTTTTTCTGATCCTCCGGGTTCATTTGAATTTGGTTGTACCCAGAATAGGCGTCGAGAAAACTAAGGATTTCGTGGCCGGACATTGCATGATCATTCGATCGATATTCGGTAGAGGAAAAGAGTCTTTAGGACACGCTTTGTTTAAATATTTATAGTCTACTCACATTCTAAGTTTGTTCCCTTTCTTAGGAACTACGACTACGTTTTCTAACCATTCGGGATACTTTACTTTCCGAATGGATCCTATTTTGAGAAGTTTGATTACCTCATCCTTGATGAAGCATGTTTTACCTCGAACTGGGGCCTTCTCTTTTGTTTTACCAGTCAGAACTTTGTATCCAAGCTCAATCGATGTGTAGTGATCTCCGGTGGGATCCCTGTCATATCGAAGTGGGACCAGGAAAAACAATACATATTATCGATAATAAATTTAATAAGTTTTTTCCTGAGCTCGGGGGTTAACCCCGTGCCCAGATATACCTTTCGCTCGGGCAGGTACTCGATCAATATAATTGTAACGACCCAGCCGGTCGTTTTGTGTGTTGGGACTCCGTTCCCGTGAATGACTCTTTCCGTAGAGACTACTCGTGCCTTATGACTTGTGTGGGCCGGTAGTTCAAGATTCGGAAGTGATTTGTCCAGTTCAGAAACACTTGGTTCCTGAAGGCTAGCCTATTTGGCTGATTTTGGTTCCGAGCATCATTTTGAGCAAATGACCTCGGAATCGAGTTCTGACAGCTCCAATAGCTCCGGATGATGATATCGGACTTGGGAGCGTGTTCGCCTTGGGTTTTTGATGACCCGGGAGTATTTCGGCACATGAATTGGAATTCAGGATTCCATGTGATTTGGAATTCAGCCTGGAATTGGACCTCGTGATATCATGGTACGAATGGAATTCCGGAACTGGCAATAGTTCCGTATAGTCAATTATGACTTGTCCGCAAAATTTGGGGTCATTCCTAGCAGTATAGACCCGTTCGGCGTATCGATGAGCCATTGAATTTTTTCTTGAAATCCTAAGTTTGATCTAAGGGGTTTTGGAGAGTGATTCTTGGTTTGAATGATGTTTTTAGTGTTCTGGGAGCTCGAGCAAGTCCGTCATGTGATTTGGGACTTGTTGGTATAATTTGTCGAGGGCTCGGGTGGGCTCAGGGGTCTCCCGGACCCTGACCGGGGTCAAAAACCAGCAATTGAATTGCTGGTGGGAATTTACTGGTGTGACCGCACCTGCGGTCCATGAGCCGCAGGCGCGAGGTTCGCACCAGCGGAATTCCCCTCGCAGGTGCGGCTCCTTCCAAAGGGGCGGCCTTCTCTCCGCAGGCGCGACTCCGCAGGAGCGGACAAAGGCCCGCAGGCGCGATCTTCCTTAGGGGCCCAGGCCATCGCAGGAGCGGTCTATGCTCCGCAGGCGCGGACAATTGTCCGGAGGAGCAAAAAATCCCCCAGTATCCAGGCCATTTTCCGCAGGCGCGACCCAATTTCCGCCAGTGTGAGTCCGCACCTGCAATCCAAAAGTCGCAGGTGCGGAAACCACTGGGCAGTCCAAATAAAAGGCCCAAGTCGTGATTTCATTCCCAAAATCACATTTCCTCCATTGTTGACGACCCCAAGAGCTCCAGAACGGATATTTTGGTCTAGGAACTCAGGTAAGTGATTCCTTAACCCTCCGCATGTCATTTCTTCCGTTCTCTGAGAATTTCCACTTCCTAATTCATTGAAATTCATAAGAAATGGTTGGGGGAAGAAGGAGGGATTTGATGAAAATGTGAATTCTGATTTTTGGGCCATTGAGGGATGATTAATTGAGTTAATTTTGATCCTTAGGCGACGTATAGCGCGTTTCTTCAAGAACTATAATTTTTCGGACGCCGAAGCACGGAGTTGAATTTCCAAAGTACGTCAAGAATATTTTTTAAGGAAATATTTGATAAATCCTCCTCGAATCTTCCTAAATTGATATAAATTATGTGCTTTAGGCTAGTTGCGAGCCATCGAGGGTGATTCGGAGGATTCGTGCGTCGTGTTGATTGGTCTGTGGCCGGAGGAGCACTTGTCCAGGTGAGTCTCCTTTCCAAACTTTGTAAGGGGGAAATGTCCCCTAGGCTCTTGATTGCTAATTGTGCTCGTTGAGGGGGCTACGTACGTACCACGTGACGAGAGTCCGTACGTGGCATCTATACTGTATATCGGTTAGCCGTAGGACCCACGAGCATGTCCTAATTATTGTTTGATATTATCAGATGTTCTGTACAAGTTATTACTGATAATTTGATGAACTTGAGCTATGATAGCTGCGAATTTAACGTACATAATATTCATATAAGAATTATGAACTCCATCAATTGAGTAATTGTGTTACTCCTGATATAATTGATAAAGAGCAAAGATTAAATGAGATGATGAGCCGTTGAGCTAAACGAAGGTGGTTAAAATTCCTTCTTATACTTGAATAATGTAATAAGTCTTGATAATGAGCTGTTGAGCTAAATGAAGGTGGTTAAAAATTCCTTCTCGTACTTGAATTGTTCAATCGTGGTAATATTATGAGCAAAGAGGATTATATGATGAAAATCCTAGCTTTGGCTATTAATAAGGTGCGAGTATCATATCCCGTTGAGTGTGGGCAAGTCGGTACCACGGGGTCTACCTATATACATATATATATGCATTCATGCAGTCGCATACACGCATTCATGCAGTCGCATACACGCATTCATGCAGTCGCATACACGCATTCATGCATTTATGGCCCCCGAGTCACAGATTTGATTCGTGATCGGGGAGAACTTATGTTTTCATTGCCCCTGAATCACAGGTTTGATTCGTGATCAGGGAGGAATTTCACTTATATTTTTACCAGCCCCTGAGTCACATGTTTGATTCGTGATCAGGGAGAATTATACTACTATTTTCATTGGCCCCCGAGTCACAGGCATGATTCGTGATCGGGGAGAGTTTTACTTTGCATAGTCAGCACACGAGTCGCAGGTATGATTCGCGATTGTGGGGAGCTTATCATTATCGAGTCAGCACACGAGTCGCAGGTATGATTCATGATAGTGGGAGCTTATCATTATCGAGTCAGCACACGAGTCGCAGGTATGATTGGCGATCGTGGGGAGCTTATCATTATCGAGTCAGCACACGAGTCGCAGGTATGATTCGCGATCGTGGGGAGCTTATCACTATCGAGTCAGCGCACGGGTCGCATGTATGATTCGCGAACGTGTGGAGCTTTATGACCGAGTCAGTCCTTATGACCCACCCTTATGACTTCGGCCGATAGTCTTGTCCGTGTCGGGTTTATATATATATATATACGCATTGCATTCATACGCATTTGCATTGAGTTGGGATCGTACGAGGGTGAGTTGAGAAACTATACAGAGTACTGGAGAGTGAACAATTGAGATTAAAGATAAGTCATTTCGGATAATGAGAAAGAGAACAAGCAATATAACTATATAACTATGAACAGCTTACAAAGAAAGATTATGTTTGAGATCAGTTGCTGTTGTTGTTTACGTGTTCGTATACTTGATGTATTTTCTCACATGATTTACTGTTCAGCATGTACCTTATTTATTTATTTATGTACTGGACCTTAGTGAGTATGTATTCTACCTCTCGTCACTACTCTTTACGAGTTTAGACGGGATACTCACTGGGTACATATTTGTTTATATGTACTCATGCTGCACTTTCTTTCCTTTTCTGCACTTGACTGTGCAGGTACCGAGGCTGGTTCGTCTGGCCGTCCGCTTGTTGATAGATACTGACCGCAGCGTCGCTCCGCACGGTGAGCTATCTTCTTGGCGTTCTCCTGACAGCACCTCTGGAGCCTTCACGTTTCATTTTTGCTCAGTCTTTTGTTCCAGACTGCGGCTTGTATATTTTGTATATGTATTTAAACTGTTGTATCTATGTAGCCGCCCGTTGACACTGTGACACTAGTCCTGGCACACGCTTGTTGTAGTTATCGGGGTTGTATATGTACTGGGCCTAGCTGTGGTTCAGCATGTTTTCTACGGCCCTACCCCACGTTGTTATGGTATTCCGCACTTTCATTATTATTGTTGTCTGTTGGCTTGCCTAACCTCGCCGTTAGGCGCCATCACGACCTAGACCGGTTTTGGGTCGTGACAATATCTTTCTCCAGCTCTTCGACTGTCGATTTGGTAGTGTCAGAATCCTCGGGGATTATGAAGGATTGAGAGATCCAGTAGTCATCGTCCTCCTTCGTTCCCTTCTTCTCCGACTGGGTCGAGGCTGATGGCTGTGGTTGCTATTTAGCTTCTTATTTTCTTTTGGGCTCCAATCCTTTTGTTGATGAAAGCGCCGATATAGGTATCACCTCATCGACTGCGAACATTTCTTTGGCAGCATGGTGTTCCCCATACACTGTTTTTACTCCATTTGGCATTGAGAATTTCAGCATTTGGTGAAGGGTTGAAGGGATTGCCCTCATATTGTGAATCCATGGTCTTCCGAGCAAGGCGTTGTATCTCATATCGCCCTCGATCACATGGAACTTGGTTTCTTGAATAGTCCCAGCCACGTTTACTGGTAAAATGATCTCACCCTTTATTGTTTCACTTTCCATGTTGAAACCATTGAGAAGCCGAGTTGCGGGTGTGGCTATCCAAGGGGTCGGGACGTCCCGTCCCGTCCCATCCCATCCCACTTAATTCTAATCGGGATGGGCCCATGTTAAACAGGACACGGGATGGGACGGGATGGCCACTTTGTCCCATTTGTTCCGTGTTGTTTCGTCCTGTTCCGTCCGTTTTGTCCCGTTCCGACCTGTCTCGTTCCATCCCATCCCGTCCCGCCTCTCCCGCATAATTGTTTTTTTTTAATTCTAGCCATTGGGAAAAGGCTTTAATTGCAAAAATAGTCGTTCCCAACGCCCAAAAACGGCTATAATTAGTCTCCACCTCCCCCCTCCCCCCCAAAAAAAAAACNATATTTTGGGCAATTTCTTCAAGTTTCAATTTTAATCATGGTGCACTCGATCCATCTCCTAATTTTAATATATAATTTTTGTGTATCATTTTAGTGCTTAATTTTTATGTTTACTTTACGTGTTCTTTTTTTTCGTATTTCATTTATGTGTTTAATTTTTGTGTTAACTTTTTTAATTAATTTCGTATTTAAATTATGGCACCTAAAAATATATTTGGCTTTAGAAAAACTAGTAATAAAAGTAGTAATTGTCGAGCTCCCTGGATCAATTAAAACACGTTTAACCTGAATTTTATTCATAAGGATAGAAATTACCAAAGCATCATTGTGAGGTTGTGAGATCCTTCTGCCTCCTCATTGTTGAATGATAAAGTGCCTTCTGCACATAGTCTCGAGTTCGTTTTTCCCTTGGTGATTGATACTATAGTGCATTTGAACACAGGCCCTTGTGGAATATCGACCCCGCCAACGATCATGTGAATCACGTGTTGTGGCTCTTCCTGCTCGTTTTTCCAATTTACATCCCTGTCTCTGAAATGGTTTTTAGCTCGGTCACTCAGAAATCTTCGAAGGTGACCCTCGTTGAATAGACAGTCCACCTCCTCGCTTAGTTGCCTTCACTCTTCGGTTCTATGACCATGGGTACCATAGTATTTGCATATCTGGTTGGGGTTTCTTTGAGATGGATCGGTCTACAGGGGTCTGGGCCATCTAGTATCTTTGATTCTCCCAATGGTTGACACAATACCTGATGCGTTGATGCTGAATTTGTATTCTGATAATCGCGGCGCTTCTGCGGGATCTACTTGTTTATCGGAGCTACTGTTTCTCATAAGTCCTCGAAAACGCTGTCCTCGATCACTCCTTCGGTCATTTCGAACTTGATTACGTCCTGGGCCACTACGATCTGCATTGTATGGTTGATACCGATCTCTATTCGATCAAGGTTCTCCGTCGATGTCTCTTTGAACTCTGCCAACGGGCCTGTTTGGATAGGCAGAACTGGAAGGGGTCCCTAGTTGATAATCCTCGACCATGATCTTTGATTGGTACCGAATATACACGTCGGCCCAGGTCACTTCTAGATAATCAATCAAATTCTGCTTCAGCTGCCGTGATGCTACCGAACTCTGTTCATTAAACCCTTGGGTGAAGACTTGAATAGCCCAATCATCCGTGACCGGGGGTAGGTCCATGTGTTCCATCTGGAATCGAGATATAAATTCCCTTAACATTTTGTTTTCCTATTGTCTTACTTTGAGGAGGTCCAACTTCCTAGTCGCAACCTTTATTGCTCCGACGTGTGCCTTCACGAACGAATACGCGAGCATGGCGAATGAATCGATGTATTTAGGTGGAAGATTGTGGTACCATATCATTTCCCCTTTTGACAGAGTTTCTCCAAATTTATTCAATAGAACAGATTCGATCTCATCGTCTTCTAAGTCATTCCCCTTTATTGCGCATGTATAGGAGGTGACATGCTCATTAGGATCGGGATTGTAGTTCGAGATATGCGGCATGAGGAATTTCTTCGGAATGGGCTTCGGAGCCGCACTTGGAGGGAACAGCTTGTACAAAAACTTCTTCGAGTCCATACTTTTCAGAATCGGTGGTGCCCCCGGTATTTGGTCACCCAGGAGTTGTATGTTTCCACCTTTTTTGTCATTTGCCTCAATTTTCTTTTCTCCTGATTCAATTCGCTTAGTGAGATCCTCGAGCATTTTCATAATGGCGGGGTCAATCCCCGATTCATTGGCGTTCGATCTCTCCGGTACAGGTTCGGCCCTATGAACAACTTCCGGTGGAGGCTCAGATTCGACCCCACTAGGTGCACGATGTTGATATTGTAGTTGTGCTATAGCGGCTTGTTGAGCCTGTAGCATCTCGAATATCAATTGGAAGCTAACTCCATAGTCTCTTCTGCCTTGCGTACCTCGACCACCCAGATCGACCTTCCCTGTGTACGCTTCCTTCGGGATCACCACCCAAATTTACATTTAGGGCGACATGTTAACTGACGTCGACGGGCTGAGGCACCTCGATCCTTGGGGCGGCTATATTCTCGTTTTTCCCATGAAATCCGAGGACGTTGTCACCATGTGTGGGTGCTATTTGTGAGTTTGACATGTTTTACAAGAACAAGCGTAAAGTAGCGTGTGTTATCGGAATCAGTATTAAGCAATCACTATTATCCTTAGCCCCACGGTGGGCACCAAACTGTTTACCCTTAAAATTGGATAACAATTAAACTTATAATGTGGTTTTAAGGATGTGTGATTTCACTCAATACTAATTGATAAGAACGAAAATAAAATAACAGAATTGAATTATAAGTAAAGCAAACAGGTGTTTAAACATAACTCAGCCCTCAAGTCGGAGTACTCTCGAACTGATTGGTGCAAGAACAGTTAAAAAATAGAACAAGCTGATGAACAATAATCTAAGCGAGAAAGAGAGAATTATATTGCTTTGATATCTATTAATGATGATGCTTACAAATGATTAGAACTCCCCTTTATGTAGTAGAGGAATTCCATTTATAGTATAACTCGAATTACAGAAGCAAAACCCATGATTAGCGAGTCTGGCGTTCGTGATTGGATCCGTTCCGACATTTCCGCCATGATCTTCGACCTGTCACGGATATCTGGCCTTTCCATTATCATGCTATCTTCGATCTTACTCGATGTCTGTCCTATTTGGCTTCAATTGCTGCTAGCCTCGATCTTGGTAGATACCTCGAATCTGGACTCAATATCTTGTCCTTGAGATGTAGTCTGTTCCGTTACAAAGTCATCCTTCGATGCAACCTCCGTGTCTCGGTCAAATAGCAAAATCCGCTAGGTCCGGTTTTAACCGTATACAGAAGTGAAGATAAGTCTCTGATACTCATTGGCTGGATATTTAGTACTGAATTTGAAATTTTAGAAATATAAGCAATTATGACCCTCAAGAGTTTCATTTCATTGAATGATTAACTTAAGCTTTCTGCAATAATTTTTACCCATTAGAAATCTTTAATTATTGGTTAAATTCCTATTACTATTGTTATATCGTATGTTTCACCTCAAGATCAACATAATATCATTTGGAGAATTGGTACATATGGTAAGAACACAATCCTAGTGTCGATCAATCAAGCACATTTGTTTATCATATCGCCAAATCACCCTCTCATTCTTATATGATAAAATAAAATCTTCGCACATTTTTTAAGCATTGTTGATTTTAAAACACAGTCATGGGAGGCATGTACGAAATATAAGAAATGTAAAGTACCTTTTGTTGGTTAATGGTCGTCATGTATAATCTTTTTGAACCTTTTGACTCCTAAAAATACGTGATGATTTTGCTCTTTTGCGATGGAATTGTTTCTATCATTGCGATGTTCTTTGTATAATTAATTGGTACGTTTGGATCTCGTTTGAATTTTAGTGTATAGATAGATCTTTTGCTCCTTTGTCAAAAAGTCGGGAATGAAACGGAGAAAATATCCCATGCCCACTTACAATTAGAAGAAAACTAGTGAATTTATCCGCGCTTCGCGCGGCTGCAAAATTTTTATTAAATATACACGATAAACTTATTAATCTATGGATATAAATATGTTAAATATTCTTTTTAGTTTTCGAATCCAAAAGGATTAAATTTTAATTTTAAATGTTATTATTAAAGGTCGTGATGACATTAGCAATATACAAAATAGTCTTGTAATTTTAATAGTGATAAAGCTAATAAATATCTGTATACTGAGGCAAACATTAGTTCTAAATATTGATTAAATTTTATATACATGATTTTACCGGAATTATTAGAATTTATAAATGTAAGTTCATATTGATCTAACTAAATAATGTGGTCGAAACAATCTTATTATTAGTACATGTGGATTACTCAAGACCAACGACCCTTATATCTTTATATTATTAATTTTAAGTAGTAGTTTCTGACATTCATACTATATCTTCCATATTCTTTAACAATGATTGTATCCCCTACGCTTTGATGAATTTCCCTTCTAAAATTTGAGTGATCTTTCTCTCTTATATTTGAACTCTCATTTTCTTAATTTATATGCATGTCAATAACAAATGGTAGTTAATTTTCTAAGTACACGTGGGCCTTTATTATTTTTGAACTTGTAGGTTATAAATGTTACGCCATGATACAATGCCTATAGCTAGGTTAAATAAAATTTATTTCTAATATAATATTAGATTTAAGTTGCACTTCAAGCATTGTTAAGTTAATAATCCACTGTGAATTATTTTTGTTGATTGCGACCGTAGTTTAAAACTACAAAACCTTAGGTGAATAATAAGAATCATAAAGTGAATAAACAAATTTTTATTAGTATTGATGAACTTAAAAAGAAAAAAAATTAAAGTATATTACAAAGATCCACATACTATATGAGGTGTTCAGCTTCATCAAATAGAATAAAAAAAAAGAGCAATTTTTCTAATAAATTGGTGAAAAACTGTTACATGAAATATTTTCATCTCCGTATATGGTAGGAATATAGAAGAGGATCCTTGACATGATTAATCATATCCTTTAGTTTTTTTACTTACATAGTTTTAGCACTTCATCTCTATATTATAAATATTGTATGTATATTATTAAAAATATATGATATTTACATTTACATTTCCACCTCCTTCCCTCTCTATGTTCTATTATTTATTATTTATTCCGTATTTTTAGATTTTCAATTTTCTGCCTATTTACTAACTTCTTCATTTATTACCTTTCTCTATTACAACAACATAATAAAGTTAAAGTGCATTCATCATAACATATAAATGATAGATATATAGATTTTTCTCAACAAATAACTTTTCATAAGAAGAAAAAAATTAACTTTCAATATTTACATGATGAAAAGGAGGGATCGGTTAAGAAAATGAAGAAGCTATGTTATCTAGTAGAAATATAGATCATGTATAGACTACTATGTAAGTTCAGATACAAAATGATCTTAATGGAATGAACTTCAGCACTAAAAATAATAATTCTAACAATACATCACACTAGAAGATACGATTGAGTATGAAACATTTAGATTGGTAATTTAAATCATCAAATGTTAAATACTTTATTACATGGTCTTCTCTATTATAAACGAAAAATACTCTTATACAGTGCATTATCAAAGAAGTAAAATTGCTGCAACAGGTCTAGCGGCTCCAAGGAAATATAACTCTTCCACACAGTGAATCTGCTATGCATTAACTGCTTTTGTATATTCTCAACTTCCTATTTCTTCTCTGTCTAGTGTGTGTGTAAGTGTTTGTATATTTGAAACATAGCTAAGAGAGCTTATTGGTTTTTCAAATTTCTCCTTTTAATCATAATCCAGAATAATAGCATGAACTTACTTTAAGACCAAAAAGACAAATAATATAATATATTGTGAGGATATATTCAACAAATAATTTTTCATAAGAAGAAAAAATTGACTTTTAATATTTACATGATAAAATGAGGGACCGGTTAAGAAAATGAAGAAGCTTTTACAAGATGTAAATAGATTTTGGAGTAGTCCTCCTTCCGAGATACTTACACGAAGTTTGTTTCGAAGGAACAAATTTGATGATACCTAGCAGTTGTAAACTTGATAAGAAACCAAAATTTGCCAGATTCAAAACCAAGATACATGACTAAATCAACATGTGGGGTATACTTTTGGTTGATACTACTGCTGTCCTCCACCATAAAACTTCATAAGGTTGAAAAGATACAATTTAGTGACTAAAAAAAGAATGAAAGATACAATTTTTAACACTAACAAAAGGGGGTTATGGATTTTAAAAGCCACAACCTAAGAAGTAACTTATAACACATTAAACAATTGGGGGTTATGGACTTGAAAAGTCACAACCTTCAATAAAGATATATGGTTTTAAATGTAGACTTTTAAAATAAGATAAATGGTTTGAAAAGGGGAAAAAATCAACAACAAAAAAATGAGAAGAAAAAAAAAGGAATCCTACACTATGAGATATGCCACATCATATATATATATATATAGAGAGAGAGAGATGATCTTAACAGTCTTCGGAATGTATTGATTTTTGCTCATGTCAAATCGCATAATCACTTTATTTAGAACGCATTTATGTTGAATCGCTACTTTATTGTAGGAATTTTTACATTCTTATACACTATATGAAATTATATTACCCTTTCTACTCAAATTTTACTATAATTACATATTATATACCCAATTACCATTTATTTATATTTTAAGGGAATTAATGATAATAATTAATGTCCTAAAATCACTCTAATGTATCTTTCACTCCCCCCACGTTTCTCTCTCCACATCCCACCTCTCCCCCTCCCCCTCCTCACCTATCTTGCACTCACCCACGATTTTCTCTCCACAAAACTCAGAATCCCTCCATTAACGCCTATTTCCTTTCTTCCTCAAAAAGCATTCTAAATTTTTACACTCTTCTTCAAAAAATCACCTCTATTAACGTCTGTGTTTTGCTTGATTTTCAATAAAGAAGAAAATAGTTTCACAGATCAGCCCTAGAAAAGATAAAGGAGCCGATATTCCTACATTTGATTTGGGTATTTTCTCAAAGCCCAAAAAGGTTTAGAAATAAGCTCATGCAAAAGAAGAGAACAAGCTCAGGCTTTCCCCTCGTGAAGCTAGGGCAAAAGCTCGTACAAAACAAAAGCACGATATTGATGTTGGTGAATCGTCGATACCTATTAAATCTACAAAAAGGAAAGGAAAAGAAATTGCTTTCGATGATGATTTCGTCGAAGAAGAAGCTGTCATTAAAGTTGCAAAAAACTTTAGAGTGTCTTCTAGTGTAAAACCTTCAAAAAAGAAGAAAGTTCAAAAATCTTCTAAAACTGTTCCCCAATAGCCTTTGGTGAAGGTAAAAATTTAGTAGCTTCAACAAAATATTTTTTTTAAAGCTAAAAAACTTTGTTCTCATTCTTATGAATCAACATAGTTTTTGTTTTTGTAGTTGTAGAAATTTTGTCTACATTGTGTAGATTATTGTAGATTTATGTTTTCTGATTGTAGATAAATTATTATATACACGTTTGACTATGTTTTAAAGATTATAGATAAATTATAATATAATTATAGTTATTTTGTTTTCTGTTTTAGACTCTGTTTATCTCATTGTAGATAAATTGTATTATAAATATTGCTATTTTATTTTCTAGTTTTAAGCCTTGTTTTAATAACTTTCTTTTCCTTTTGCTTCAGAATGGACTATTTTTTGTACCTCCTAATATTGATTATGGGATCATTAGGTTTCAGACATTATCCGACCCCACTATTTCTGACCAAATCAATGATTTACTGTTTGAAAATGGTTTAAAACTTTTTAAGAAGACATTTTTTGGGTATTTGCTTTCCTTGCCCAAAATATGTATGCAAAATCAAGCAATTCATCTTCTCATGAAGTATGACTTGAATGCATCTGGTTCCGACTTTTTTTCGGCAGAGATAAAGGGTCAGAGCTGAATTTTGATATGAGAGAGTTTGCCCTGATTAGTGGTTTGAGATATTTTACGAAAGTGACAGACTTTGATTACACACCTACGCATGACATTAAAATAATGAGAAACTATTTTTCAAACAAGGAAAAAGTCGATAAGTCATACTTAAAACAAATTGTAACCAGCCATAGTTGGGAGAACGACGAGGATTCAATCAAGCTGTGTATTCTCTATCTCATAGAATTCTTCCTCTGTCCTTCAGACAAAGACAATGCAATATTGATAGACCATTTTAGGTTCTATTTGGTGGACTCATGACATTATGCGAACTACGCATGGGGTAGTGAATCTTATACACAATTGCTTCAGTCTGTTAGCCAAGAGCTCAACCCTTCTGTTCATTTTTAAGTCATTCGTGGCTTTGCACTAGCTATGTAAATATGGTTGTATGAGTGTTTCTCTACCGTCAACACTGATATAGCTACAAGGGTTTCTAATTCTATCCCTCGCATACTTATTTGGTCAGCTAGTAAGGACAAGTTATGGTTATCTGCAATTGAAGATAGAATGATCAAACCAACATGGATCAAGGTAAATGGTTTTCACTTATGCGCAGACAATCTAATACAAATTATTTACAAATTTTATACATATTATGTCTAAGTCACTCTCATTTCTTTTTTCACTCAGCTCACCGACATTATTGAAGCACCAGAAGAGCTTTCAAGAATGAATTTGTCAGATAAAGTGGAATACATCCTTGAAGAAGTTGAAACCAAGTCCGAGCATCCGATAGATGCTACATCTCCATCTGAACACAAGCAAACAATTTGAATAGTGTCACGACCCAAATTCCCACCCTTTAGGCCGTGACTACGCCTAACGTTCAACCCGCTAAGCCAGCCAACGTATATCTTGCAATAGTAATTAAATATCATTAAGTACGAAATAATACGCTAACTCATCATCTTCAATCAATTTCCATCACATTCTGAGATAATAGTGGGACAACTGTTCAACCCAAATTCGATAACATCCTTTTCCTTCTTTCATATTCCCAACGGAATTCCCTCAATGCATTGCTAGTAAAAATAACGAAACTTAAAATGCAGAAAGTAAGAACATAACAATCATGAAATAACGTAAACTTCCCAAAATCAGGGTGTCACAATCTCATGGACTAGCTACTGAAATACTAAATACAAGTCTGAAATGAAAATACAACACTGTCTTGAAAATAAGGAGAAAGACAATGAAGCGATAACGGGAAGAAGCCTTGGGATCCACGAACGCCAGTGTATACCTCGAAGCTCTGACGTGGACTAAAGGTATCTCCCTCAGAACGCTCCNCAGAGAAACAGTCCAACATAATCGACAACTAAACAATATAAATGTCAGAAAAGTAAACAATGGCACAGCATCACCCTTCGTGCTTTTACTGTCTTCCTCACAATGCAATGTAATCAAATATCATGGCACGGCATCACCCTTCGTGCTTTTACTCTCTTCCTCACAATGCAATGTACAATGAATCATGGCACGACATTTACCTTCGTGCTTATAATCAATAAAATCATGGCACGGCATTTACCTTCGTGCTTATAATCAATAAAATCATGGCACGGCATTTACCTTCGTGCTTATAATCAATAAAATCATGGCACGGCATCACCCTTCGTGCTTTACACTCTTCCTCACTATGCAATGAAATCAAGTATCATGACACGGCATCACCCTTCGTGCTTTACACTCTTCCTCACCAAACAATAACAGATAAATGGCAAGGAGTACAGCATAGTGGAAATAAGCAATTCAGAACACCCGGCAAGGGGGAAACATCAAGTAGTAACTCAAGAAATGCCCGGCAAGGGTCTCAGCTATAACCAATTACCTCAATCACGTACTCTACACTTGTGTTACCATTCGTATCAACACTTCTCAAACTCAATAGCCAATATTTTCAATCAATAATAAATTACCAAGTAAAGACAATTCCATAATATACTAAACATGGAAGAAATACTGCAATTTCTATCAACGTAGACTCACGGGCATGCTCGACACACATTGCATAGGTACTCGTCACCCCACCTATGCAATGAAAATGATATTCACTTAGCACATAGCAAATAATACCTATTCCCTCACCAAAGTTAGGCAAGACACTTACCTCGAGTCCAAAATGTAGCAATCAACCCTCTAACACCGCCTTTCTCTTAAAATCCGGCTCCGAAACGATATTATCTAGACATATTCAACTCAAGTATATCAATAATGACTCAATAACCCAAACCCATAGTCAAATTATCCATTTCTAATCATTCTTCCTAAAATTTCAAAATTAGTCCTCGGGCCCACGTGGTCG
Organism: Nicotiana undulata; assembly: GCA_005239495.1. NCBI lineage: Eukaryota > Viridiplantae > Streptophyta > Magnoliopsida > Solanales > Solanaceae > Nicotiana > Nicotiana undulata. Next base: position 57,990 of record ML299314.1, read on the forward strand.
AAACTCGAGGTTCGGACCAAAACCCGATCACCCATATCCCCATGATTAAGAATATACAATTTGTTTTAAGATTCGACCCCAAATTGGGGTGGACTCACCCAAAAATCCCAAAAACCTACCACTACCCCAAAACCCAATTTCCAACTTGATTTTATAATTTTAGACCTTGTTTCCTAGTGATTAATGATGGAAAATGGAAGAAGACGATGTAGGAAACACTTACCCAAAGGTTTGTTGAAGGTTCCTAGCTTGGGGGTCGACAATGGACGTTGGAGGGGGAGAAGAAGGCTGAAAATGGTGAGGTCCCGTATGGAGTATTCTGTTTTTAGGACTTAAAATAACTGGGCGATTTTGTCCTCTGCGATCACGGAAAATGGGTTGCGATCGCAGAGCCTGAAGTTGTGCTATTATGCGATCGCAGAAGGGGGAATGCGATCGCGGAAGGGAACGGACCAGGCGTCTGCGATCGCAGACGAAACTATGCGATCGCAGAGAGATACTACCCAGCCCCCACCTGACTCCACTGACACTCTATGCGATCGCGGAAAGCAGGATGCGATCGCGGAAAGCAGGATGCGATCGCGGAGAACATCTGGGCATAAGTCTGCGATCGCGGAGGTAAACGTGCGATTGCAGAGAATAACAATTTGTTTCCCCCGATTAAGCCTATGCGATCGCGAATCAATAGATGCGATCGCAGTGAAGGAAACACCAGACACCAGCAAAAATGCAATTACACCAGATTTTCTAACT